>RCUC01134200.1:0-40541 GCA_003697995.1 Taxidea taxus jeffersonii
CAATAGCTGAATATTATAGACCACTGGATTCCTTTTTATTAAATGAGAATAGCACATACCCAAACTATCAAATATTTTGAAACATCACTAGTAGTCCAGTGCTCTTCTGCTCATTTGATATTCACATGTCATTTTTACATATAAAACTCCTTTCTCCATGTATTATTTTCATATAGACTATAGAAATTTCAAAGACAACAAAACTAAAGAGTATGCTGTAGTAACTCAATAAAATGAATATATTCAGAAGTGAGATGCAAGTGGAGTTTCTGTATGCAGAATATTTTTTCATTATTTTATTATAAAAATTTCAGAAATGTTTAACCTTCATTACTGATTACTATCCAAGCAGCAGTGGCTTCTGACATTTCAGCATTGAGTATTCTTGTATCTCTTTTAGTCCATGTTAGGAAGTAATTTTAAAAACACTGAAGTATATCAGAAGAGCTTTCTATTTAAAGGAATTCTTCAGTGAAGCCTTTTCATCATTTATAACTTTATAGGTTCAATTTTTCATGTAACAAATTTATTACAATTTGGCAAAATAAAGTGACTATAGTATGTATTCCTAAAAGGCAAAAGCACAAATATATGCCCCCCAAAATATAAAACATAGAGGAAACATTATAAAGTAAAAATAAGTAATATATAAATATGAAGTAGATACTTTAAAAAAGTTTTCTTATGAATCGAAATATGTTCATATCATGGTATCTGGACGAAAGACAGCATTATTATTTCTGAGATGATAGATCTAAGGTTGTAAAGGAGAATATGTGTTTTAAGTCCCAGCTATTTTGTCTGTAGTCTGTTATACCATCTTTATCCTTTACCATATGCATTGTAGGTGGGATGCTTCCTGTTGTTACTATGTCTAGCTTTGCAGACTCAACTTTCAAACACTTTATTTACTTCTCAAACATGATCCTATAATTGTCTTTATTTTCCCCAAGTCAAAGTAAGTTACTAGGATGTGTACTTAGTTTTATCCTTAAGAAAAATCCTTAAAAAATACCCTTAAGAAAAAATTCAAACTTTTTGTTAACCTAAGGGAATTTAAACAGTAACACTGAAAAACAGATACGAAAATTACAATGGAAACAAAGATGAAATCATATAACCATTTTTACAAATCATTGTAATTTATTTATTAGTTTAATCAAAACTTTATCTGTAATTACACTACCCTTGGTAATTTACTATGAAGTCTTTCTTATCAGACATATCCAGAAATAGTCTATGGGAACAGAATTTCAAACCCAGTGTTAGAGCAAAAGCATCAGAGGAAAAATTGTGTCTTTTATCTTACACCACCCTGTTTTCCTTTTTTCCCCAGCAACAAGTTACTATTCCTTAGCAAATCCAATGTAATTAAGGTAGGCAACTTTCTTTACTGAGAAAAAAACAAACAAACCCAGACATACCCCTAAAAAGTTATAGTGAACAAGAACTTCAGGAACTATAGAACCAACATAAGTGGTTTCCAGGGGTACAGAGGTCCCTTTTAAAAATTTTGTACAAACATAGATGTAGCACAACCCTGAAAAACTATTTAGTAAATGTTAAAGGAGAACCAAAAGAAATTTAAAGAAATTCAAATAAAGTACAAACAAGCACAAAGAAATAAATAAGTTTAAAAAGTATAATTTCTCATATTACATTAACTATGTTCAAGCCTGAAGTGGCTGGTCTAAATTTCTAGGCACCTTGCCTTACTTTCTTCTCTTTCACCTTCCTGTTTTAATCCAATTGGCAATTATAAATAGACCAGGAGGCAGGGGACCTCAGTCCTAGGAATACAACTCGCTATATGATCTTAGATAAACCATTTATCTTTTCTGGCATGGGTCTTTATTTCTTCATCAATAAAACTAAAAGGTTGAAAATTACGTGCCTTTATTATTATCATCTAGAAATGTCTGTCTTAAAACTCAAGTCAGATACCCATTCTCTAAGTACCTGAAAGACTTGTTCACTCTTTGTAATGCTGATCACTCTTAAGTGCCAAGGTCCCTGCCTGTCTTAAATACTGCTGAATAACTGACATATAGCAAATATTATGTGTCAAATAAGTAAATGAATGAATATTTATGCTTCTCTATACTACTGTGAAAATCCCAAGATCGTTTCTTGAGTTCCAGGTCTCTCTTTACCTAACTACATATATAGTAAGTATAAGCACAACAATGTATGCTTTCTCTCAGAAAAATTCCTGCTTTTAAAAATATTACTGCTCCCTTGAGTCGGGATCTGATGTCCTTTAGCAGCTGATGTTAGACTTAATAACCTAAAATGTCCACAAAAATCTCATTTAAAGAGAAAAATTCTTTTCAGAAGCCAGAACGTAAAAAGAGACTTTAAATATAACTGGATACTTTTTAGCAGAAACTTAAAAGTAGTTTAATCACATCAGAATTTACAAAATAATTTGAGTTTTCAGACTAGGTTATCAGGATCCCTGATTCTATGCCCCCAATCAGCAGAATGAACATATCAAAATACCAGAGAGAGAACGAGAGAGAAACATGTTGTAAATCTTGTTTACAAAGTTTGAACCTTATTTCATGTGGAAGGTAGCACGGCCATTGTGCCTTTGAGTTAATATCTTATTATTTTAGACACATATGGAATTATCTTTGTTTAATTTTAAATAATGTTAAGTGGCATTTATGTAAAAATTCCCATAAATGTTAGCAAATTATTAGACTGGAATACTAAATTTTATGTTTTGCTATTTTTAAAAAGAAAATCCATAATAAATTATTTTACATGATAACCCTACCTCCTAAGCAACTATGAACAATAATTACAAATTTGAAATCAGATACTCCTCTATTACTTTTCTAACAAATCATTTACAATTCTCTCTCAAAGAGATAGTTCTGAGTCTTTTAGTGATCATCAGTTACTATATTTTGGATCCCAACCAAACTGTATCACTTTCTTAAACTGATGAATTATAGACACTACATAATATTTTAAACAAGAAAAAACTTTTTAATGTTCCTCTAATGTATCTTTATAGAAATATGCTGTTCTTATAACTCTAGTGTTTTTCAAAAGTTAACTGCAAAATAATAATCTATTCTTTGAAACTTGGAATTGTTTTTCATAGAGAATATTAACAATGATGGTTAAGTTTCTAGGATGGCTTGGTAAAGCACATTGAACCTAAAATACATAGTACGAAACACTGATAATGTGATAAATATGGAAGGGTTTTTGAAATAGTTCATGATGGGGGTGAGAAGCCTCTGATAACTTAAAAAAAAATACTCAATCCTTAATATCCAAAGAGATAGCTTTAACTGACTTAATTCCATTTAAAACAATTTTTCTTTCTTTTTAAAAAAGATTTATTTATTTGACACAGAAACAGCAAGAGCAGGAACACAAACAGGAGGAGTGGGAGAGGGAGAAGCAGGCTTCCTGCTGAGCAGGGAGCATGATGTGGGGCTCGAACTCAGGACCCTGGGATCATGACCTGAGCCGAATGCAGACACTTAATGACTGAGCCACCCAGGTGCCCCTAAAACAATTTTTTTCTATATAAGTTTTCAGTGAATAAAATTTAAGAGGACAAATCCAAAGGAAACACAAGCCAATAAAATTTTTGAAGAACACAATAATATAAATTTAACATTTATTTTATTCATTTTGCCAACTAACAGATTAGTTGTTTAAATACTTAATAAGAAGTAGACATAGCTTGACTCAACATACTGGCACATGAAATATTCTGAATTCTAATTTAGTCTTTCTACTGACTTTTCTACTGCCATGCATTCCAAAGATAAACTTTCCGTATGTCTGTTTCTTTATGGGAAACAATGGGGATGGTTTTCCCACTATCATTTAACAATAAAATCAAAAATTTTAAAGTAATGTAAAGAATTTGGAAAATAGAAAATAAAAGTTTGATGTAATTTTCAAGGAACCGTAAATTAAACTGAATTTGTTTTATTTTGCCAAATGAGAAACTACCAAGTTAGACACTCACCACATTTAAGTCACCCATTTTTCAATATTACAACTAATATACAGATAATACATATAATCACTAGAACAGCTAATACCTTTAAAAGTATGTGCTAGACATTTTAAAGGTTCATATATACATGTATATGTACACACACATACATATCACACATATGTGCATATATATATCTCTTATCAAATAACCCTGAGGTTGACACAATTATTATACCTATTTTACTAATGAGGAAATTGAGAATGTCATACAGATAGGAATGGTAGAATAAGGATCTGAATCCAGACAGCCAGGCTCTACTGCCCACGCTCTTAATTTTTTTTTAATACTGCCTATTTAATATGGGGAAACTAGACAAAAAAAAGTAACCTATTTACATTTTATTACACTTAATAAGGAATTACCAAACGCATCGCTGTAAGCTAGAAGTAGAATATTTAAATTAAAAAAGTGTGACAATTTATTCAAATTTCTCTAATATCAGAGTTTAACAATATTTATAGTTGTCCATTTTATTAGCTAAGTGCAGGAAAGCAAAAAGATAAGAGGTCCATGTATAAAATTTCAGAGAAAGTTTTAAAATATTTTTAGGAGTAATGGATAATTTTATTTTTTAAAAAAGGGGAGAAATTAAAATTTAATTCATAATTTCACAAAGATTCTTACTATAAAGATTATTACTAATAACAGAAGCACAAAAGAAAAGGAAAGGAAATTAAATTTTAGTGAATGTCCACAACATGCTAGGACTTCATATACAATCATTAATAGTCACAATGCTGTGAAAAATGAATCACTATACAAATTTTACAGGATAATCTAAAATTCAGAACCTTACCAGCTCACCAAAGGTTGCATACTATACACTCAGTATATGGAGCCAGTGTTCAAACCCAGGACTGTCTCTGAAGCTCTAAAATCGTTCCTTATTTTTTTTTTAAAGATTATATTTATTTATTTGTCAGAGAGAGAGAGCACGAGGGCAAGCACAGCAGAGAGGCAGGCAGAGGCAGAGGGAGAAGCAGGCTCCCTGCCGAGCAAGGAGCCCGATGTGGGACTCGATCCCAGGACAGTGGGATCATGACCTGAGCTGAAGGCAGCCACTTAACCAACTGAGCCACTCAGGCATCCTTAAAATTGTTCCTTACTAATAAAAAAAAGTATGGTTATCATTGATCATCTGTGAAAACTGTAGTTATACTACAGCTTTGTAGTATATCTCAAATTCTGGAATTGTGATACTTCCAGCTTTATCTTTCTCAAGATTGCTTGACTATTTGGGCGGGTTTGTTTTGTTTTATTTGTGAAACCATACAGATTTCAGCAATATTTGGTCTAGTTCTTTGAAAAATGTTGGTATTTTGATGGGTACTGAAGTGAATCTGTAGATTGTTTTGGGTAATATGAACACTTTAACAATATTAATTCTTCCCATCCATGAGCATGGGTTATTGTTCCATTTGCTTGTGTCATCTTCAGTTTCTTTCATCAGTATTTTATAGTTTTCTGAGTACAGGTGTTTCACCTACTTGGTTAAGTGTATCCCTAGGTATTTTACTCTTTCTGGTGCAGTTGCAAATGGAACTGTATTTTTTAATTTCTCTTTCTGCTACTTCATTATTAGAATATAGAAATCCAACCAATTTCTAGTATGGAATGAATAAATCACAAGAATAACAGGTAAAGCATAGGGAATATAGTCAATGGTATTGTAATAGCATTGCTTGATGACAGATGGTAGCTAACTTGCAGTGAGCATAACATAAAGAGTGGCTGAATCAATACATTACATACGTGAAACTAACATAATGTGTCAACTACACTCAGATAAATTAAATAGGTCATTCCAAATATTAAAAAAAAGATTTATACTATTAAATTCAGTATTTAATTTTAAAAATAAATTTCATAATCTTTCTTTTCCAAAGCTATAAGGTTGTAACAGATTAAAATGGTACTTGTCTTATTTTTACATTCTTAACAGAATTTTTGCATTGGTGCTTATAAGCAGTGATATTATATGAAGAATATACTTCTAAATTTTTTTTTGGTTGTTAAGAGGATTAAAGAAGATAATGTATGTAAAAATGCTTAGCAAAGTGAGTGGCAAAAAAGGAAGCACTCAATACATGTTAGTGATTACTACTGTAGTAAAAAATTCTATCCAGCATTCTTTAATCATAATCGTTATGGTCTAAACTTTATTTTATAAGGGAACTTTGGTGGGGTATGTCTCATACATATTAGCTTATCACAGAACTAGGGATCTCTGGAATACACTTTGATAGATAGGAAGCTTTAAAACAAGGAACACATCAATCCCTAAACAATTTCCAAGAGATTCTTCATTTCTATTTAAAAGGTATCTTGACCCCTTAGAGTTATTAAATAAATTTAATAAACCATCTTTTCAACACTAATACGCTTCCCAAACACTTACGTCCTATGAAGGAAATCATAAGTGGTCTGCTAGACATTGTATGAAAAATAAACCAATACTAGTGATACCATCTCATTAAGAATGTCTATAAATTAGTAAAGAAGCAAGTGAACAGAGAAGCACTAAACTCAATTCTGTAGTTTTTAATTTTAGATGTTAACCTGCTTTAGAAGCATGGTCTGCCATCTCTGAGAATGCCAGAAAGTTAAATTCAAGATCACCAGATGGATGATGCACTGGCAATATTCATCGACCAAAAGTAATGTGATGCACCTTGTCTAGTCAATGAATGCTTGTATTTATTTTATGTCATCCTTACAATTTAACACATTGTTGTGACATTTGGTCTTAATAAAATTCAAGTGACTTAATCCACTTTTTATAATGCTCTAGTATTTGGGTATTTTTTGAACTTTTGGTTATTAATTAGATTATTTATTACTTGACACAAACTAGTGTTCAAAGAGGCCTAAAATTTAAAGACCAACATGAATATATTTTATTAGCAATATAAGTTAGAAGGAAAATAATAATTAAAAATTAAATTTCTTCAACTTTGTCTTTAAAACTACTATTCCAATTGAGATACATCATATTTTCAAAGCTACACTGTATTTTCAAAAGCTAATATTGAGGCCCAAAATAGTTAATGCAACTTAATAATTTATAATTAATTCTGACTATATAAATTAATCTAAAAATAACCAAAATAAAGTTAGCATTGTATTGTAATTAGTTTGTAATTCTGCTTTTCTTCAAGGAACTTAAAAATTTTTTGTATTCTCATAACTTCAACACAAATATGCCCTAGATTCAGAACCTGTCAATATTGTCTTCTACCCTGTCTTAGTTTGTTCCAGATATCATAACATGATATATCGAGGTGCCAGTTAAAAGTCTTTTCAAGTTGTCCCACTGTATGTGTCCCTTAGGTCATTTGCTATGATATCCTACACCAGTCTAGCACACTTACAGGCTTTTTTCTTTTTCTTCATTATTTACAACTTAGTCAATCACACCCAGGATATTCTCTTGAATGCATACATTCATTTTAATTCCCTTTCTTGCTTTTCTTTTCTAATCTCTACCTACTTATGTTTAAGGCACAATGTTAAGGTCACTACTTTCATTGTTTTCTGTGTTAAAGGGATTTTATACCACCAGACCACTATAACCCTGACTCCATGGGAAAAAGCACTGTGAGTTTTAAAGTGAAATAAAAATAAATTCTTATAACACAAAACTTTTATAAGTAGTAGTAAGCTTTTGCACTGAGCATAAAGAATATTAGTCTAAGTATAAATATTAATTCTAAGGATAAAGGAAGCATTGGCCTAGAACATCTTCCAGTTTGATTCCTACATAAATCTAACATCACTTTTTATCATGTATTTCCTAGTTCTTACAAGTTCTGTCATTCTCACCATCATTTAATGTTAGGTACCATGTTCTCCCCCTACCCCTTAGTAACATTGTACATATTATTCCTTCCTAGAAGACTTTTCTCCCTCTTGATTAAATTAACTAATTCATTGAGATTTCAGCTAATTAAACACTTCCTCCAAAAAAAAACAAAAACAAAAACAAAAATAAAATCAAACTTCCCTTGATCCCACTGATTGGTTATTCTTCTAAAAGCCTTCATATTAAACACCAATTGGAATAGTTTCAACTTTGCACTTATTTATTTCATTATTTTATTAATATCCATTATCTCGAGGATAAGTCCAGAAGAGCAAGATCCATGTCTATTTTTGGTTCACTATTCCAGTGAGCACATAATAGGTTTCAACATATATTTGTTGAAAGAAAAGACATTGGCAAGCCACTGATAAAAGAAAAAAAAGAGAGAGAGAGAGAGAGAGATAAGAATACTGAGTCAATGACCCCTACTTAAGAGATAAATTACTGATTTTTCAAGTGAAAACAATATAGAGCCATCTTTGATACAACTCTTTAAAACATACATTTTTCAGGGGGAAAAAAGTTCATTTTGTGATGGTAGGAATAGGTGGAATGGTAATTGACATGATGGGGCCAGCTAGAAATAAATTATGCCAGATGCAAATAAAGCTTGTTAAGTTAATGGAGAAAATGTAAGCTATACCTTTGCTATTTTTAGAATTCATATATAAGATTCATAGTTTTAATTGTATACTATTTACTATTGATCCTAGAGACCAACTTGGGTATTAATTTTCATTATAAAAGGAAAAAGAACCTCAGCTAGTATCCTTGGATAAAATTTTCCTGTTTTAATTACACAGTATTTCATTTCTAACTCATTCAGAATATACTTGCTTTAGACTCTTGACAAATTTTCTAGTTATAATTGCAAAGAAGTATTCACTTCCTTATTTTTTATGCAAGTTATTTTTTCCCTATTTCTTTTTTGATCTTCATTCTTGGAAATAAAGTGTTAAAAACATAAATGCAAGGTATATTATTTCTAACCCCTTTCTTAATTTACCAGGTTATTTTGAATTTTAATCGTAGCTTTCAAACTACTAAAAATAAGCTCCCCATCCTCTCATCGCATTGAAAGCTTTGTCTTAACTTGACTTACTATCTTCAGAGCCAACCTATGATTTCTCCTCTACCTAAATTCTGATTAACTCATGTCCTCCCAAGAAGCCCCTGCGATTAACTCTACAGAATTCTAATTGCTTCTTTACTCTGCATATTTTCATACTCAGTTTGATGTTATTTTACAAAAGCTCCTGAAGTGTTTTTCAAGTACATGTTTCAGACACTTTAAAAAAAGACTTAATCTTAAAAACTTGCTTTATCTGTCTTCTATTCAAACCATTACCTGAATACAGAAAAATTATAAAAATGTTAAGTGACTATGTCATCTGTATTTTGAATGAGCATATAATTTGGAGCACTGACTAAAATAATAAAACTCTATCTTAGGTCCAACATATATCTTATCTCAAGACTAAAACTGACTTATTGTCACCACTTTATGACTGACATTCTTCACTACCAGTTCCCTCATCAATATTTTCCCAGGTAAGTGAGAAATGCATTTTGCAATAAGAAGCAAAGTAATTCAAAGTCAGAATAGATTATATCCATTGTTCCTCCCTCAATTGACTATGCTTTTCACCCTGTTAGGTAAGATTAGATCAGTCTAACAGACTTTATTCTGTATCAAGCTATGATGATTGTTAGGCAATATTCAATTCTTTTCAAGGTATTCAAGGGATATATTTATGTGATGATTAGGGGATAGGACTACAATTTCCTGTATCATTCATTTTCTCATTCCTTTAATACATAAGTATATTTTTCCATTATAAAATTACTACATGAATATAAACTTCTTGTTAAAAATAAATCAAAATAATGCTGAAGTATACAAACTATAAAAGTTCTTAATCTTCCAGCATCCCACTTAACACACTTTCTCTAAACCAAGGATATAATTTGCTACATATTTTCCAGACTTTTTCTTAATGCATTTACATAAACATAAGGCATATATCTTATATAATTTTTTATTTTATAAATAAATGTGCACATAATATAACATATATGTACATAAGTATATATTCTTATATAGTACATGCATATTATTCTCTGTGTGCATTTTTTTACATAAATGGGATCATACTGTATATATTTTTTGTGACATGTTTTCAATTTAGCTTATCTTAGAGATCTTTCCACGTTTTTTGGCTTATAAATCCAAACTCTGCATGGTTGTTGTTCTTATCCACAGAGACCATAGGTAATATTTTCTAACTTTCTTATAAAATTTCAAAATAAATGAATCAGTTCTTTCAGTGCCCAGGAAACTGAGTAATGTAGATTTTCCCATTGTAATATATTTTAATTAAAAGCATTTTAGCAAGTAATCATTGAATTTAATATGATTTTCCATCTTTCCTTAAATGTTTAAACCTCTTATAAACTTGTATTTTAATAAATATATATATATGTACATAGAGAATGTACACATTTAGTAACCAAGGTCCAAAATTGGTAATAAGTAAAATTTAGTTTTTTAAAAAAAGAAAGCAATATAGCAAATTTGCCTACTCATTAGAAAAATTAAACACATAAATATATAACTCATTTTCTAAATCCATGAGGTAGATTGCACAAAAACAGTGAAGCTGCTGAAGAAATGTTTTTAAAGAATTCTTAAAAGCTACAAGAAGGAAAAAAAAAAACCACTTTAAAACAGTTTACTAACATACTTAGAACATAGAAACCACAAACAGCAAGAGCAGCAAACCAGAAAAGTAACTTAAGATTCAATTAAAATCTGTATTATGTAGGTCTAGTCTCCTCCCATACATATAACACTGGAGTAATGTGATTGTTACTTTTGTTTTCTAATAGGTAACATATTGCTTTGCTCTTAAAACTGAAAACTGGAGTTGAATCAATTAGGAAACAAACACATATACTATAGAATTTACTAATTAAAAAAAAAACTGGGCCATTTAAGTAAGATATGTAATAATATAAGCTGTTAGGTTTTATTATCAAAAGAAATTGCTGAAGGAAATGCTATACTACTTCTTGTAGAAAATAAACTTCATTTTTAGACTTCTATGAAAGAATTAATGTTAATATCACATAAATGAAAAAAGTATTCATAAGGAATGGCATGATTTAGGAAAGCCTATGGCTACACAAAATCATTGCCATCATTAGGTAGTATTTGTAGCTGGTATAAAGCTTTCTGATATATGGTGAACTGAACACTGCAGCTTTAATTGAAGTTTGAATGTTATAAACAGTTAGATGTCTGGCTCTGGCCTGCATTCTAATACCATCAGCAGAACAGAGATGGGAAGTATAAACAAACCTTTTAACTAGATTACAGTCTCTCAAATGGCCAAGAAATCCCTTAGCACAAACTCCTGTGTGACAAATGTGGGAGAAGGAAAATTATTTTTTGGAATCATGCTAAAAAATAGCATCTATATTTCTGTCATTACTGGAACATGTATTTGACTTTCTAAATATTAGCTTAATACTGGGTAATGATAAACTTTACAATTAACTTTCCAAATAAGTAAAAATCTTTTTATCTTATACAGCAGCTATTTTTTATATCGGTATATCCCAAGTAAAGAAGCTGTTTAGAAATCAATACTTTCGTTTGTTGAATGTGGAATACTTGCCTCCCCCAACATTAGTGGCTATATGTATACAGCCAAGAGTATTATTTTTAGACAGTAGTAATATTAAGAATGTATGGATTAAGTTAATTAATGGCCAACAGATTGGCAGACATTTCTGGACTCAAGGCATACAAAAAACAATAGCTTTAGATACAAGGATGAATCTTAATATAATTTAGCATTCAGTCAACCTTAAGAAACATTTTAGGTTTACTTCCAACTTTCAAGATACAGACTATAAATTTAAAAAAGGGGAGCACAAGAATGTAAATTTTAACACTAGTACCATACAGAAATTTTTCCTCTAATTGCCTGAATCTTGGTTGGTTGGCAAAGAACTCCGCAAAGCATGGATGTGCAAAAATTTTCACCATTACAGGGTGGGTGACTGATTTATATAACTCATTTTAGTCCTTTAAAACAATATGTTCTAATAAATTACTCAGTAACACAGAATTTAATTACAAGTTCTCTAAGAAATGGTTATATAGGTCAACTGAAACAGGACTCAAATTAGAATCAGTCACATAGAACTTTGAATGAAGTATATGCTTTTCACCAGGTATGGTATCATTAGTGATTTTCTTTTCCATCATGTGCAGCTACATTAGAAGATATTCCTTAATATGTGTTAAGCCTGGTTCTCACTTCGGCTCTCTGAAAAATTATACTGAGTCATTCCAACTTCTAAAATCTCACATGATATTATAGAAATACCTCAAACAGAAACAATGATGAGTTAGAATCTTTTCCTTTAAACCCTTATCTTTAGGTATTGCCTTTGCCTATTAGGAATTACCTTTAGGTTATCTAAGGATGTTATTTGAGACCACAGACTTATTCTACCCCACCAATTACTGAGATTATTTGTTAAAGCAATAAAATCAATTTATTATAAAGTTTCCTCTCTGAAATATAATAGATTACAGAGAACAGTTATTTAGCATTTAAAAATATGACCAAATTCTACAAGTCATAATGCATCAGCATCTTATTTATAGAATAATATAATCAATTTATGCATATAGGGTGAATGTGTATTTACTTAGGATGCATATGAAAATTACTTAACAACATAGAATTTTTAAAAATTATTCTTTTCTTCTAGAAGCAAAGAATGTAAAAGTAAATCTGGTTAGCTAGGTCAAAACACATTTTAATTCAGTGGCTGCTTTAAAGAACTATATAATAATTTAGGCATCTAGAGAATCCAACAAGTTGTCCATTCTCATACTAAAAATATTTCTGACTTTACATAGTACTAAAAAGAGTACATTAAATTTAATTCTGTATGTATAATGTAGTAATTATGAAAATCTTATAAAATACAGGGTCCAGAAGATATGCATATACACACACCTAACCACTAGACAATATATGTCCCTTCTGTGTAGAGATTTTCCATTAAAACACTTACATTAAAATGTTTACAGTAAATATTCATTGGATTACAAATTGTTAGAACCTTCAAACTTCACCTAACAAAATGCTAAATGTAACCCATGCAAGAGAAAGGAAGTTCAGTATGTAGAAAGCCTAAATGTAATCTTCGCCATACAGAGAGAAAACTGATTTTATGTATACAGCTGACCCTTGAACAATGAGAGTGCTGATCTCTGTGCAGTTGAAAATCCTGTATAACTTCTGACTCCCCTAAAACTTCCCTACTAGAAGCCTACTGTTGAACAGAAGCCTTACTGGTAGCATAATCAATTAAAACGTATTTTGTGTGTTACATGTATTATATATTGTATTCTTATAATAAAGCTAGAGAAAACGAGTGTTAAGAAAATCATAAGATAGAAAAAGTATACTTACATTACTGTAAGAATTCTGCATATAAGTGGAACCACAGTTCAAACCTGTGTTGTTCAAGGGTCAAGTGTATTTTATTTCCAGTTGCACACTAGTCTGCATCTATGTTCCTTATAAAGAACTGGGTTTGTTTATTGTTTTTCTCTCCTTGTAAACTGTTAGAAATTTTCCATCACTCTATCAATAAGCTATTGGGGCCATGATTTTACTACTGTTTACCAGAGTACTTACTGACTGATAAAAGCTATTGTGACTATATTTTAAATTTTAAAAAGTGTTATGAATTTACTGTGACTGAGTATTTTGCTGCTATATGTAAAATGCTGTTTTGTCAATAATAAGTTTCCCCATCTATAACATGGCAACAATGTTCAAAGTTCACAGGACCAGTGTACTGATATATTTATCACAGTGTTAGGCACTTATTATAAATGGTAACTGTGATTATTACTAGAATAAAAAGTTAAGAATGAATTTGAAAAAGATCCGAATTGACCTTCAGAAGTCTATTTACCTTCACAAGATACCATACCAGCAAGAGAGTCCTTCCTTCAAACTGTGAATCAATATTATTCTAAGTACAGTTTAAGGGGGGGACAAAGAAAATCCAGGAAATTTCCCTCTAATATATTTTTAAATTACATATGAAAGCTATGATAGGAACCAAGATAGTATCCTTTGGTTTTGAAACATCCATAACCAAGAAACTCCCAAATCATTCTACTGAAGTTGTATCACATAATCAAGATTAAAAATTGCAATTAACCTGTTTAGAGCTAGAAATGGAAAGCTTCTAATGATGATCTTGGAGGAATTTATCTAGTGCATGTTGAAAATTCCAAAACTCCTAAATAGTATATACTGTAATTACTCCATGATAATTAAATTATACCATTAGCTTAAACTATAGAAATTAACTAAATGATCAAAATGATAATGTACCATGTCTTCCAATGAACCATGAAAGATAACCTGTTATATGAAATGTAAAGAGAAAAGTTACTTTTGAGAAAAAAAAAGTTTAAGTTTGGAGAGTTTGGGTTTGGTTTTTTCGAGGGAATAATTTAATGAGGTACTTCAATGAACAATGTTGATAATGTTCAAATAAAAGTATGTACCAATAAAATACTAACAATGATAGACACATAGACTAACTTTATGATCTAAAATTAATGAATTATATATAAGAATAGAAATCCTCAGAATACAGTATTAGGTGGAAAATTTTTCTTTATATTTTTCTATTTTAATAAAATACAGCAAAATCCTTCTTAAACATGCATTTTTCCACCTAACAGTATCCATTTAATTAATATAAAATTTATTGAGGAAAAAACATCAAAATAAGGTTATGACCAATATACTTGTGGAATACAATTAAAATATCTCTTCACATTAAACTGTACAGACCATCCTTGTTTCTCAGATGCCTAGCATAGTGCCTGACAGACAGTAGATGCTCAGTAGATGTTTAATGAATACCTAAATATGTTTTGCACATACATTCAAAATCCAGACAAGTTTGCAAAGGTACATAAGTTGGACATAGGCTTTCTGGCTGACTTCATGGGGTCCCAGTGATGACTAGAAGTAAATCTTCATATCCATAGAAAACTGGAAAGTTGATAAGTGTCTGGGTAAGGACCAAAAAAACAAAGTCAGGGAAACATGTCACCTAAGTAACAGTTGCTTTATAGAGCTGGTAAAAGTGGCCTAATCATTCCAATATCCTATTGCACTATTCAATGAAATGAAATGTAAGTGTATCTTGAACTTCTGCCAGTATATTTTTAATTGGAATTTTTTTGAAATCTCTTATTAAAAATAAATTACTTTTGTTAAATTGCATCCTGTACAAGGATTAAAGGGAATATGTTTTTATTTTCTATAAATATTATATTGTTATCGGGATTTAATTTGGCTGACAGAAAAAGTGAGAGCTACAGTAAAAACAAATTTAAAAAATCATGGTAGTGGAGAAATTGTAGCAGGGAGGAGAGGAAAGAAAAAGGAAGAAAGGGAACGAATCCCACATATGGGAGTAAAGAAATTCAAATATGCCTAACTCTATTTATCAATTATGACAAATAACCAGTAGGGCCTACTGTGCACCAGACACTGCTGTGCGGGATATAAAATGTTAACAAGACAAAAATCCTTAGTCTCAAGTGATTCACAGAGCAAGACTAACAGGTCAACATTCATAATATGATATGTATCATTCTTATATACATGTCATTAATCCAAGAGTAAGAGGTATATTTATGATTAATTAGAAGTGCAGAGAAAAAATAAGCATCAGAGGAAGCTGAAATAATTCTCATAATAGTAACTATCTAGAATGAGAGAAATCGGTACCTCTTAAATCAACAACAAATAAGTGAGTTATAAATAGACAAAATTTTGGCTTAAAGCAATATACCTAAATATTCTTAGAATAATATGCCTCCATATAAAATCCCTAGGTGCTATACACAAAACTGTGAATGAGTCTCATTTCTGACAAAAAAAAAAAAAAAAAAAAAAAATGAGGTTGTATAGCATAGTGACTGTTAAGAGACTTCAGTTCTCTGGTCCATGCTCTGCCCACTTAGAGGCCTTGGAACCTAGGCAAGTTCCTCAAGCTCTCTGAACTTCAGCAATATGAAAAATGAAAAGCTGGATAAAGTGACCTCCAAGATATCACTTAGATGAAAATTACAATCCTAAAATGTCTTAACATTTAAAATATAAGCCATAATAAAAAGGGTTTTCTAAATATAAATCATTATCCAACTTAGACGAAATCAGGAATTCTCAAACCACACAGAATTACCCTATTAGTGATGGGATATAGGAACATTTTCAAAAGAAAAGCAGACACAACTTAAGTAAAGGTATTATCCTCAAGACTAAATTTTCACTCAGCTGCCGACAGGACAACTATCTTCCAATTATATACACAATTTGCTTTACTTAAATTGATTTCTTCACTAAGTTCTACTTTCTCCCTCTTATGCTAAGGTTGCTGAGGAAGTAGGGTGAGGAGGAGAAATCCTAGGTGGACCTGAAATAGTAGTATTGATGTTGGGGAAAAAACTTGAACTTGACACAGATTTCTGCTGAAGTGCACCAATTACACCTCAGAGGAAGGTAAGAAACTGTTCAAATTGATGACAGAAAGGAAGGAAATAAGGCCATATTGTTTATTGCTATGCAGCTTTTCCCCCCTGTGTTCAAATGTCTACTTTTGCACACATTAATGAAAATTACCTAGCAAGTTTCTACATTTGCAGTACATTTCTGCCACTAAAATAGAAGCATCATTATGTTTTGGTTTTACCATCAAGAAAATAAAAATTAAAAAGTATTACCATGTTTTAATAATATTTAAGTCAAATATCCATCTAGATTTATTTTTCTTCAATCCTTTCTATTTTATCAAATTGCTATTTTCATATTACCAGTCTGATCATAAAATTGCTGCTTTACAAAAGAATGTTTTGCTGACATAAATTATGGGATCAGAGATACCAATGCAGTTACAAAAAAGGGTGTGTGTGTGTGAGAGAGAGAGACAGAGAGAGTGTGTGTGTGAGAGAGAGAGTGTATATATGTATGTGTGCATCCATCTTCAAGGAAAGGATAAAGAAATGCATGTATGAAACAAAATGCCACTTTCCAATGTAAGCCTTAGTAAAAGGCCTACACTGGAAACATAGTTTCCAGCATTTGTGAAATAAAATACAGCATTGAATTTGAAAGCCATAGTGATTTTTAAGAAGACTGTTATTCTATAAACCGAAACCTGGATTTATCTTTCAATTTTTGTCTAACTACAATGAATATAATAAGTACGACTTCATGATTTGACTCATGAAAGTATATTTTAGAAATTTGTCTCCTTTCACATACAATGATCAATTTGGTTCAGTACCCCAAGAGATGAAAAACTCATCTCAATTTACAACACTAAATAAATAATTCAGTTAAAACTGAAAGTGGTACCAATCCAGCAAACTATTGATGGAGAGGTTTGGCCTTCCATGAAGCCAGAACAACATAAAGTTTTCAATGGGGATTACTTGTTCAGACAAGTTACAAAGATTAGAAAAATACCTAGATTAATTAGGAAATAGCTAATATTCTCATCTTATGGAAAATAAATATCAAAAACGTATGTAGGGAGAGATAATACCGGTGGTATTTAAACTTTGAGCATTTTAAGCTTTGAACTTTACATGCTAATATGTGAAACAAACACTTAACAAAAAAAGCAGTAATACAAGTCAAAACCTAACCAAAGGCCTCTATCAACTAAAAATTTGAAATCTTCCATGCAAGTCAGACACAACAACAACAACAAAAAAAGGAAAATTAAACCCAGAAAGCAAAAACCAATCAAGTCTGTTCCAACACTGAAGTCAATTTCCAAATCACATACAGAACCAAAAAGGGGAAAACACTCAGGTCTACAAATGGATAAGCAGTTCCAATACAATCCAGATCCCGACATTTTCCCACTCAGAAACGAATGTAGTGGAGCTTTTCCTGGGGAAAAAGGCAAAAAGCTCTCCAAATGAATTTTTTCAAGTGACATCTAGAAAGTGTGCCTCTTTCTGTCTCTTTCCCTGGCGCCTCATTGGAGGAAGGAGGGGGTTGTTTTTGTATTCTCCCCCACTGGAGCAAGACACAATCAGATGTTAGCTGGAGAAGAGAAACCACTTTTGACAACAGCAAATAAAAATAAAAGTGCCCTTCCTCCTCTGACAGGATGGGCACCCACCTCACACACCCCTCCTCACTCCAACCCCTCCTCCACCCCCCCCCAGCACCACCCCCTCCTCACCCCGGAGCTCCACTGCGTATGTGGTTTGGTGCTACTGTTGCCCCGGAGTTAAAGTCAGAGCCAGAGGAAGGCAATGAAGCCCCCACAACACACTTACCTTTCCTGCCCCCCACTTTTGAGTGCCTTCCCTGGAGCTGTGGAGGATGACACAAAGGGTAATAAAGGGGGGGGAGTGGAGGAGGAGGAGGCGAAGGAGGAGGAGAGCTAGGGAAGTGGCTGCTCCTGGGTGTAGTGAGATGTCTCCAGCCAGGGCCAAGCAGCAGCAGCAGCAGTAGCAGCAGCAGCAGCAGCAGCAGCAGCAGCAGCAGCAGCAGCAAAGGGTCTGTGTTGCTAAGAGGCTTTTGGTCTCTTTCTCTCCTCCTCTCACGGCCAAAGAGGAGGAGGGTGGAGGGGGCTCGGGAGGGAGGCTAGTGGAGGGGTGAGGGGGTAGGAGTCGTGGATGGGGGTTTTCGAAGAAGAAGAAACTCCTTCTTCTTTCTCAGGCTCAATCCCCCTCTCAGGTCTCAGGGCTGGAGGGTGGGGGAAGGAACTCAGCCGCCTTCCCCCCACCCCCCTCAATTCAAGGTTGAAGTGGGGTAAAATTAGTGTCCTGTCCCTTTAAAAATAGAAATAAAAGGTGCCCCCCCTCTGCCACTGCCTCTCTCTTCATCATCAGCTGCTGCTGCTGCTGGGGTCTCTCTGCTGGGGGGGGGAGGGGGGGTTCGGGTAGAAGAGACGGGAGGCACTCACTGCGCATGTCTCTCCCTGACGGGAGGCTGGTTGGTGGAAGGCAGGAGGAGGGGGAGGGGAGGAAATGATACGGCTTCCCAGAAGGCTCCGAGGTACTTGCGACCCGGAAGACATTGTAGCAGGGGGTAGAGGGGCGGGGGCGGGGAGTAGGAGGAAGTCGCTACTCTTTAACACCCCGTGCCCCCCTCCTCTCTCCCAAGGGAAAGTGGAGGAACGGAAGTGGGCGTGGACGGAGACGCAAGTAAGTCACGTGTTTGGGCGGGAGTGGGGCGGGGTGGGAGACGCGGTGCGTGCGCGGAGAATGCCGGGAGTAGTGGTGTACCGTTGGCAGTGGCAGGTGAAGCTGAGCCGACTACGTGGTGAGTGGCCCACTGAAGCGGTTCCTGTTGTCGCCAGATTCCTGCTCTGCTCTGGTAAGGGCAGACTTTTCTGTGACAGGTAACATGGGGCAGTCTAGCCTGAAAACGAAGGCCAAGGTCACCAGTGGCGAAAGGCAAATCGAAAAGAATGAGGACGGAAGGTTGCGGAGACTGGGAATGCGGGAAGGGGCAGGCTTGTTTAGGCCAGGCAGGCCCCTTCTGTCTCGTGGCTTTCCTCTGAGGCTGCTGACGAATCCCTGACGCCTTCAGGGATTCCTCAAGAGAGCAGATCTCTGGCGGGGTGTTGACTGCACTCGGTGGTGGTGAGGAATGTTGATCCTGCTACTAAAGAGAAATGGGATCTGTGGAGCTTCTGCAGATGACTGTTGATTGTTTCTTCAGCTCAGAGCAGGAGGAGAGAAAAGCTCCGTGTGTGAATTTTGACAACTTCGGGCATTAGATGCATTACTTGCGTTGGGTATTATGACCATCATTCCTTACTTCGCTATGCTCCTTGGAATTCTGGAGTGGTTTGGGGGAGGAAGGAGCAGGCTGGGAAGTCCTGAATAGAATTTCCCTCCTGTATCTTGGCGTTGTTGCTGCAACACAACGGCTCTGCTTGTTCTCAGAAAAGGGATATGGGATGGTGTAGTCCTCGATGTTGTTACGGTTTATAGAGAAGGGACATAAAATTCTTTTTCTCTAGTGTAGATGAGAGATTTTTAAATGGGCATTTTGTTTTAAGTTTTTTTGGTTGCTAGTCTCAGATGGTTTCTCAATTAAATGCCACCTATTTTTGCTGGAAATGTTTCCCTCATAAGATAATAATTCAAACTACTAAAGAATTCATGAATTTACATTAATAAGCCTTTCTTTTTTTCTTTTTTCTTTTTTTTTTTTTTTTTTAGTAAAATATCACCATTTCTTTTTCATACTCATTTCATACAATCTTAACTAGAGCCATTGCGGTCTTTCAGTTATCTTCTTTGGTAAAAGTACTTTGAAAGATGATCACTCTTTATAGTTTCTTTTAAGACCAGTAATCTAAAATTCCTCATTTTGTTGTATTGGTATTATTTAACTCTGTAATGAGTTCTTTAGGAATACACTGTCAGTTAAAGTTGCTATTTTTCTACATTTTATTTCTTATGTTTTGGCAGTGGACCCTATTTATACACTATTGCCTAGTGCTTCTTTCTCTGGGTGTAGTAGTTTTGTGAAAAGGAATAAAAACTAGACTCTTGTGCCTTAAAATTTTGTTTGTATTGCAACATTTACCACTTTATAAAAGAAAAAAAATTATAGCAAAGCAATGTAAGTGCCTTCGGTAACAAATTTAAATTTTTTATGTTAAGATAGTAAATATGCAAAAAATGCACAAATCATAGGTATGCAGCTTAATGAATCATTATTAAGTCAATACCTTGGTGATCACTACCAAAGTCAAGAACTAGAACATTCTTGGCACTGGAGACCAACTCCTGCCCCCATCCATTCCTGAATATTCTGCTCACCACTTCCAGAGGTTAATACTAACTGAATTTTTATTGTAATTATTTCCTATTTTTACTTCAAGTATTTTTGTAACCACCAATGTTGGCATTCCTACACGATGTAGATTAATTTTGCCTGTATTTTACCTATATGAAAAGATTATACATTATGTATTACTTTCCTCTCGTGCACCAATATTTAACTCTGGTAGTGGATTTAGCTGTAGTACATGTTTTTTTTCATTTTTATATAGTAATGTCTACAGTAAGTGGTGTAGTAAGTCCTTTACTAATAAACCACAATTAATTTAATTAGTCTAAGATTAATGGACATTTGGATTGTGCCTAGTTTTTAGCAATTATAAGCAATCGTACTATGAATGTGCTTATGCATGTATTTTTGTGAACATAGCATTTATTTTTGTAGAGTGTAGATGCCAAATTTCCCCAAATAGATCTATCAATTTATACTCCTACCAACAGTACATGATACATAACTTTTTTCAACAGTCTCACCAACAGTTGACATTTTTCATTTTTGCCACATGATGAATGTGGCTTATTTTTGTTTGGATTTACAGTGCTCTGGTTATTAATGACTTTGAGCATTTTGTAAAAAGTTTATTGGCTATTTCAGTTTCTTGTTTTTTTCTTTTTAATTTGTTAGAGAGAGAGAGAGCGAGCACAGGCAGACAGAGAGGCAGGCAGAGGCAGAGGGAGAAGCAGGCTCCCTGCCAAGCAAGGAGCCCAATGTGGGACTCGATCCGAGGATGCTGGGATCATGACCTGAGCCGAAGGCAGCTGCTTAACCGACTGAGCCACCCAGGCGTCCCTCAGTTTCTTATTTGAAATGTCTTTTTTTACCACAGTGTTTCTGTTGGGTTGTCTATGTTTTACTTAAAGATTTGATCAGTAAATCTTTAAGATTTACTTAAAGATATGACCAGTGGGAAATATTTTCTGGGTGCTTGGAACATTTCTTGCTTCCTGGATGATTTTCTCTTCATTTCATTTTTTTA
Organism: Taxidea taxus jeffersonii; assembly: GCA_003697995.1. Taxonomy (NCBI): domain Eukaryota; kingdom Metazoa; phylum Chordata; class Mammalia; order Carnivora; family Mustelidae; genus Taxidea; species Taxidea taxus. The sequence continues at coordinate 21,819 of RCUC01134200.1, forward strand.
CTGGCTTATATGCTATTAGTAGTATTTTAAATTTATTTGTAATTTTAACTCAAAGGAAGAGGTTCTATACCATAGTCCGCTTGTGGCTGGTAATGGGCAACTTGAAATGTGGTTAGTGTTGCTGAGGAACTGAATTTTTAGTTTTATGTACTGTTAATTTAAATTTGAAAATTGATACTTGATTCGGTTGTTGAAAAACCCTTAAGTATGTTTGGAACAACTTGGATATGTAAATGTACTTTTCAATTGGAAACTATAAAAATAAAGGTCAAATATTTCTGATGACAATTTAGCATCTGAATTGTCATGTTCTGTAAATGTCAAATTGCAGATTTCTGAAACTTAGTATGAAAACAATAAAATAATTAGCTTTTTATTATGACTGCATGTTGAAATTATAATAAATTAATTTTACCTTTTTTTAATGTGGATACTAGAAAATTTTAAATTATATATGCGTGGTATTGTATTTCTCTTGGACAGTACTGTTCTTACCATCAGCATTCAGTTACATATTCCTATATTTTTACCATTTTTCAGTCTTCATTAATTTTTGCATCTTTCAGTTTTCTTTGAAAATCTTTTTCATTTTGCTTTTAATGCTGTTTAGAGTATCTTTAACACAGTTGTATTGAAGGCCAGTTATCTTAATTTTTTGCTTTCCTTACAGTGTCTTGTTTCATCTTCAATCTTGAAGAATGGGTCTTTTAAACTGTAGACTTTGGTTGTTTTTCAGAATCTTGAAGATAATGTTCCACTGTGGGTTTTTGCTTTTTGAATTTTTTTAGCTTCCATTAATAATTTGAGAAGGCAGCTGTCAATCTAATACTTGCTGCTTTGAAAGAAATCTCTAAAAAATGTTTTCTTTAAGTTTTCTGCTATTTCCTTATGATATTTTGGATAGAATTCTTTTTTCCTGTTTTGGGTTGAGATGCTTAAATTTCTGGATCTGTGTCTTACTACTTGCCAAAAATTACAGTTGTGGCTTTTATTAGCCCAGTATTTGTAATTTGTTGTTTTTAACTGATAATTTCAGTTTCTTAATTTTTTTAAGGGTCTGTTTCTGCTGGTTCATGATTTTTTCCTTGTGTGACTATGTCCTAGTTGTTGGGTATGAAAAATTATAGGATTATTTAAGTCTTAGGATAATGGTACCTTCTTTAGGAAGGCATGTTTTCCTAGGAAAGATGATTTATGCATGCTACCAGTCCCAAGTCACTTAGTTCATGTTCGACTTCAGATTACTTGTTTTATACACACACGCACGCACGCACTCACACACTGTTCAACAGGGCTTCAAGTCATGAGTCATATGAGTTCTGTTTTCCATCTAGTTTCTCCCTGATCCTGATGATGTTGCTCTTAATTTGGGTGATGATATATTTGCATCCCACTTTGGTGGATCCTGTGCTTTGATTTCTTTTTTTTTTTTTTCTTCCTTGTAGCCCAGGAAAGTTACCAGCAGCTCAGTCCTTCTGTTTTCTCAGCCTGTGGGGCTGCCCATCTAGGGCTCAAACTAAATCCTGAGATCATGACCTGAGCTGAAATCAAGAGTCAGATGCTTAATCGACTAAGTCATCCAGGTGCCCCCAAGTTAGTTAAAATTTAGAAAAGTTTCAAACAGTTTTTGAGTTAATAGTTTAAACTATTATATGTGAAATGTAAAAGTTTAAATAGTTTAAAATGTAAAAGAACATGTTCTTGAAATATTAACTACTTCTACATGGCTTATTAAAAACAAGTTTAATTTATCACAAGTTTATTCCATCACAAGTTCAATTGTCCAGAGTGTGGCCCAGCACAGTTGTACCATGATGGACAGAAATGGTTGGGCCTTTATCCCCACATCTTCCTAAGCCCCAGGAAGGTGTGATGTTGGACAGGGCTGTCAAAGCCCCCATATCCTCATCTCTGGGGCAAACACTTTTTATACTTTTTTTGTCTGATTTTTTGGTATTTAACTCCATATTTCCAAGTAATGTGTGCTACCACTTGATTTTTCCATTTTAGGCACTATCTGTTGACTTCCTCTGTGGATTGTATAAATTTAGGTTTTTCCTACAAATACCCATGCCCTTTCCCAGCATTCCAGTGATACCTTAGTTTTTGGTAGATAACCATTCTATGTCTGTATAGTTTCTTAATATTTATGATTAATTCAGTCCCCCAAACTCTGCATGTTATCAACATCTCCTCTCCACAGGTTCACAAGTTTTTGTTGTTGTTGTTTGTTGTTGTTGTTGGTTTTTTTGTTGTTGTTTTGTTTGGTTTGGGTTTTTTTGTTCAACTAGTTTAACCATCATTGAGAATTTCTCCTAGAACATTCTGATCTCCAGTTTAGGCTGGCTGCTTGATATGGCTGCCCCTCATGCAACCTGTCTCTATCCTGTGATGTATCCTCTCTTATATCCCATGTAATTCTTTGCTTGTGTTAATTTTTGCATCTCTGAATTTTCTTTGGGGATCTTTTTGCTTTTGTTTGAGTACACGCTTTTAGAATTTCTTTAACTTAGGTTATCATCATTAAAGGGTTAATAGTTATCTCTTAAGATTAATAATTGATTTTGTTTGGTTACAGTCTCCAGTAGCTAAGTGGCAGATGTTTTGAGGTGTTCTGTACCTCTGAATGTCTTTAGATTGCCCTAACTTAGTTTGAGTGTAGGATTTTAAGTTGGAAATGTTTTTCTTCAGAATTGCAAAGTAATCCTTAGTGTTTGATATAAAATTTGAAGCTGTATTTTCAACAGTTTGCATTTCACTTTTTTATTCCCAGTGGAAGCTCCTGTGCCCTTTTTGTTTGAAGCTTATAGAAGGTTCTCTTTGTTGTACCTAGTGTTCTGAAATGTCACGGTGATGTGAGGTGAGTTATGAGCCTATAGGCATCCACTTTGCTGTGCATTTCATGGGTTCTTTTTACTGGCAACTTGTATTCCTTAGTTCTGAGAAAGTTTCAGATACTTCTGCTCTGATTTCCTTGCCTGTGTTTTTGGCTCTGAAATTGCAATTAGACATTATATTCTTAGATGTATTTCTTTTCTCCCATATTTGATCTTCTGCCAGTCCTTCGCTTTACAGTTTTTTTAATACTTACTTGATTTCTTTAAACATTCAGACTTTAATTTCTATTGTTCTGTTTTTAATTTCCAGTACTTTTTTTGATCTCTGCATTTTTTAAATGGCATCCTGATTATTTTTCTCTTTATGAATTTAATTAAAGTTACATTTTAAAGTTTCTTTCTGCCTACTTACTTTCTTTTGTCCAAGTTATCCTTTCTGTTAGGATGCTCTAAAGGCTTTCATCTTAGAGGCTTTCCTCAGCTATCCTGTGATCCTTGGTTGTGTGTTCCAATTTCTATAAAGAGCATTAAGTAGCTTTTTCATGCTCTCTGAATTTGGCTGAGCCTTGCTAAATACTAATGGATCGACCTTTGGGAAAATTTCTCTGCAGCATATTTGGTGGGGGAATCCTGATACCCACTTTTTTAGTGTTATTTGGAAGCCTTTTTTCTTGGGCTAATAAGAGCCCAATGAAAAGAATTTTCCATTCTCTTGCCTCTAAGTCAGTGGTTTTCAGCTTTGACAGTATGACCCCCAAGAGACATTTGGCAATGCCCAGAGACCTATCTGATTGTTAAGGGTGAATTGCTATTGAAAATCAGTGGATAGGGGGCGCCTGGGTGGCTCATTGGGTTAAAGCCACTCGCTGCCTTCGGCTCAGGTCATCATGATCCCAGGGTTGTGGGATCTAGCCCCACATCGGGCTCTCCGCTCTGCAGACAGCCTGCTTCCTCCTCTCTCTGCCTGCCTCTCTGCCTACTTGTAATCTCTGTCAAATAAATAAATAAAATCTTAAAAAAAAAAAAAAGGAAAGAAAATCAGTGGATAGAGCCTGCAGGTGCTGTTGAGTATCTTATAATGCATAGGACAGCCACCTACAACAAAAAATTAGTTCAAAAATGTCATTAGTGCCTATTGTGAGAAACCCTGTTCATGGCATAAGCCTGAGAACCAGGTGAAAACAGCACAAGAATCACATTTGATATTGTTTTAAAAGATTTTATTTGGTGATAGAGTGAGCAAGCAGGGCCAGGGGAATGGGGGAGGAGCAGAGGAAGAGGGACAAGCAGACTCCACAGAGCCCTACATGGGGCTCCTATCCATGACCCTGGGATCATGATCTGAGCTGAAATCCAGAGTCAGCTGCTTAACCAGCTGAGCCACCCAGGCGCCCCTGATTTTTTTTTTTTTAATGATACTTTGATCTGCTGTGCCTGGTATTTCCCAATGTAAATTTCTTCTATTACTGTATAGAACCTTGTGTTTTGAAGGAATGAGGTAGAGGTCTCCTTTTAATTTTAACTGTCTTATCACTTCAGTTTTTTGAAGATGAATTCTAGCCCAAATTAAAATACTAGTTATTAAGTGATCTTGTTGTTAGGTGTTTATTCTGTTTGAATAGGATTGACCAATGAGATGTTTTATGGAATGCTTAAGTTGGAAAATGAGATGTAAGTTGAACGTTATAAATAAAAATGTAGGTGAAACCTGGAATTTACAGTTCTTCCCTTTCTTCTATTTTAGTTTTATTCCTCCTTTTCACTCCAAATTCTTTCCTAGGTGCTTATCTTCAAAGAAGCATCTGTTGGGGACACCAAAGTTTTCCCTCATTCTTTTTTCCCCTTAATATCACATTCTTCTCCTGGTGTCCCTTCTCATCTTCAGTAAAAACAAAATAAAATTTTAGATATTTTACTGCTTCTTTGATTAATGTGGCAATGAAATTACTATTAAGTTTTAAGCAAAAGATTGAGGTCAGAGTTGGCAAGATTAAAGGTCCAAGTGTGTTAGTTTTTCTTTTTGTGGACTTTACATTTTCGCTTTCTCCCATGTGCTTTCATCTTGACACCATTATAAAAATGTACATTTTTTATATAGATGACCTAGAAATGTCAATTTATATTGTTTTCTCAAAATAATCACTTCTAGGTTTGTGTATGTCTTAGTTATTTTAAAATGGATAAAACCCAAAAATATTTCCTTTAAAAGCTGTGTTGCAACTAGTAGCCATTAGACCTCTGTTGTGTGAATCATGTCCAGTGTGTTATATATAGCACCACTCTGATGCAATGTCTGGTGGGCATCATATATTAAAAATTTATATTGAACAAATTTTATATGTGACATATATTTAGAAGCTACCACAGCACTGGTAACTTCATATTGTCAAATTATATATTAGTTATGTTCCTGAATAGTGCCATGATCAGTGTTGACAAGAATGAATAAAATACAAAAATTTTTGTTCTCATATATTTCTTTCTTTCATATGTAAATATTCTATTTTTCTGATTTAAGAATAAAAACAAATGGATGAATTAGTTTTAGAATATTTTTAAAGTAGTTAATATTTCCTTTGACTACCATTATTGTTTAGCAAACATTCCCATAGGGTCATATTCCCCCAAGGCAGATTTTGCCCATACAGTGTATTTTACAGAGATTTTTACTTCATTTTATAGGTTGCCTGTTTTACTGACTTGAAAGTGACTTTTTTTTGTACTTACATATCATTTGCACAAATCTTCTATAAGTTTGTGTTCCCACTTGGGTTGTTCACAAATTGTCATTAAAAAGAGTAAAGAGTTTGGGTCTGTATTTTCCCATGTGTTTTGAGATTACCATAGTTGACAGCAGGGAAAAGTGAAGATTGTGACTTTGATCCATCCTTTCTTTCTCTTTCCTTTTTTTTTCTTTTTGGATTTTTTAAAATTAATAGACTCATTTTTTAGAGCAGTTTTAGGACTCACAGAAAAATTGATCTGAGAGTACAGCAAATTCCCATATATTCCCACTGGCCTAGCTTTCCTACTATTAACCCAGTTTACCTTATTGTTAACATCTTACCTAGAGTGGTATGTTTTTTGCAGTTGATGAACAAGTATTGATATGTTATTATTTTATTTTTAAAGATTTTGTTTATCTATTTGACAGACAGAGATCACAAGTAGGCAGATAGGCAGGCAGAGAGAGAGGAGGGAGGGAAGCAGGTTTCCTGCCGAGCAGAGAGCCTGATGCGGGGCTCGATCCCAGGACCCTGGGACCATGACCTGAGCCGAAAGCAGAGGTTTTAACCCACTGAGCCACCCAGGCGCCCCTTGATATGTTATTATTAAGGAAAATTCAAAGTTCTTTGTATGTTTTAGATACCAGTCTTTTATTATATATGTATTTTGCAAATATTTTTTCTGTCTGCGGCTTGTCTTAACAGTGTCTTTCACAGGGCAAAAGTTTTTAATTTGAATAAAATTCTATCCATCAGTGTTTTCTTTCCTGGATTGTGCTTTTGATGTTGTATCTAAAAATTCATTGCCAGGGACACTTGGGTGGCTCAGTCAGTTAAGAGTCTGATTCAGTCTCAGCTCAGGTCTTGATCTCAAGGCCATGAGTTCAAGCCCCGCATTGGAGTCCAGTGTGGAGCCTCCTTAAAAAAAAAAAATCAAACAAAGAAAACACTGCCAAACGCAAAGTAACGGATTTTTTACTATGGTCCTTTTTAGAATTATATAGTTTTACACTTAGCTTATGGGTTTATTAACCATTTAGTGTTAATTTCTGTGAAATGTTTAAGTTCTTTGTCAGCTCAGTTTTTTGTCCGCATATGTTCACTTGTTCCAGTACCATTAGACTTTATTTGTTGAATTATCTTCTTTGTCAAAGATATTTATGTGAGTCTATATCTGACTTTTTGTTATGTTCCATTTATTTATTTTTCTATCCTTTCACCATTGCCACACTGTGCAGTTGACCCTTGAACAACCAAGGTTGCAACCCTCTGTACAGTTCAAAATGAGTGTATAACTTTTAATTCCCACCCCCAAACTTAACTACTAAGAGCCTAGCCTACTATTGACTGGAAGCTTTACATATAACATAAGCAGTTTGTAACGTGTATTTGGTTTGTAGTATGTAATATATGCTGTATTCTTAAAGTAATCTAGAGAAAAGGTGTTATTAAAAAAAAATCATAGGGAAGAAAAAGACACTTTCAATAGTGTACTGTATTTGTATATTTTAAAAAGTGTGTATAAATGGACCAAAGTAGTTCAAACTCTTGTTGTTCAAAGGTCAATTATATATATATTAGCCTAGCTTTATAGTAAGTCTTGTAATGGGGTAGTTTCCAATCTCAACCTTTGTTCTAGTGCAGTATTGTGTTGGCTTTTCAGTGCCTTTATCCTTTCCATGTAAACTTTAACATCAATTTATTCATTCACAGAATAACTTGAGGATTTTGATTGGGACTTCATTGAATCTATAGATCAAGATTGGAAGAACTGACATAATAACAATACTGAGTTTTTCTCATCTAAATGGAGTATCTGTGCATATATTTAGGTCCTTTTTGTTTTTTTTAAATCAGAGTTTTATAGTTTTCCTTATGTAGATCATGTATGTTGTTAGATTTATATGTAAGGTTTTTTTTGTGGGATTTTTCATTTTTGGTACTAATATAAATGGTACTGTTTTTAATTTCAGATTCCAGTTAATTATTGGTGTATAGGAAAGCAGTTGACACTGGTATATTAACTTTGAATCTTGAACTTTGCTTCAGTAGTTTGTGTGTATGCATTCTTTGGGATTTTCTACATACATGATCTGTCATCTGCAAACAGTTTTATTTCTTTCTCCCTGTCGGCATACTTTTCATTTCGTTTTCTTGTCTTACTGCATTACCTACAGGTTCAAGTAACATTTTGCATATCAGTGGTGATCCTTGTTCTTGATCTGAGTGGGAAAGCATGCAGTTTCTCACTATGAAAAGTGTCAGCTAGATAGATTTATTTATTTAGACCCCCCCCCCATTGAAGAAGTTCCCTTCTATTCCTAGTCATTCTTTTTGTTTGTTTGTTTCCATTTGATTTGGTTTTTGTTTGGTTGGTGGTTTGTTTGTTTGTTGAAAGAAAGAGACAGAGTATGTAAGTGTGCTGGGGGGGAGGGCAGAGTAAGAGGGTGAGAGAGAATCTTTAGCAGGCTTTGCCTCTGGTCGCTGGGCTCAATCTCATAACCCTGAGATCATGACCTGAGCTGAAATAAGGAGTTGGACACTTAACTGACTGAACCATCCAAGTTCCCCAATTTCTAGTGTATTTTTGAATGGGTGTTGGATTTTGTGAAATATTTTTTCTACATCTCTTGATAAAATATTTTTTTTATCCTGTTGATGTTGTGGATTACATCATTTGCTTTAGGAATGATGAATGAGCCTTGCATACCTGGAATAAATCACACTTATTTTTTTATGTAGAATTATTTTTGTACATTGTGTGATTGAATTTGTTAATTTGTTGAGAATTCTTGCATCTTTATTTATGGAAGATATTGGAATATAGTTTTCCTTTCTTGTAATGTCATCATCTGGTTTTCTTATTAGGGAATAATGCTTACCTCATACAATGAGTTAGAATGTGTTCCTTCACCTTTATTTCCTGGAAGAGACTTGATGTCATTTGTAAAGAATTGGTATCATTTCTTCCTTAAATGTTTGGTAGAGTTTACCAGTGGACCTATCTTGGCGTGATGAGTTCTGTTTTGGAAGGTTATTTACTGATTCACCTTCTTTAATACATATGAATGTATTCAGATTACTTATTTTTTCTTGTATATATTTTGTTAGGTTGTGTCTTTCAAAGAATTGGTCCATTTCATCAAAGTATCAAATTTGTGGGCATAGTCCATAATTTTCTCTTATCATCATCTTAAGGTTTATAGGGTCAGTACTGATGGTCTTGCTCTCATTTCTGATATTAATCATTTGTGTCTTTTTAAAATCTTTTGTTCTTCACCTGGCCAGATGTTAATAAATTTTAAATTTAAACTGAGCCAATTATTTTGTTAATTTTCCTGATTGATTTCTGATCTAATCTATATTATTTCTTTTGCATAGTTTGGTTTGAATTTGCTTTTCTTATTTTAGTTTCCTAAACTAAGGTAGAAACTTAGATTATTGATTTTAGGTCTTTTTTTTTTTCCTGTTCTGATAATGTGTGTTCAGTGCTGTAAGTTATTCTCTAAGTACTGCTTGTGCTGTATCTTTTATATTTGGTTGAGATCTATGCATTTTCATTTCCTTCACAATTTTTATTTTTCTTGATTTTTGGCCCATGTGTTTTTTAGAAATGTGTTGTTTAATCCCTGTTATGATATTTTATTGGTATCTTTCTATTAATTGTTTTTAGTTTAATTTCATCATAATGTTAGAGCATACTTTATATAATTATTGTTCTTTCAAATATGAGGTATATTTTATGGTTCAGAGTGTGGTCTTCATTGGTGAATGTGCATATGAGTTTGAGAGGAACGTGTATTTTGTTCTTGCTGAATGCAGTATTTTAAACAAATATTAATTAAATTCATTTGACTGATGGTCCTGTTCAATTCAGGTATGTCTTTCCTGATTTTCTATCAATTACCAATAGAGAGATATTGATGTCTCCAAGTGTAAGAGTAACTCATCAGTTTCTTCTTACGTTTCTATCACTTTTTTACTTCATGTATTTTGACCCTCTGTTAGGCATGCACACAATGAGTATTATTATATCTTATTGGAGAATTAACTTTTATCCTTTACCCTTTATTCCTAATATGTCTGCCTCCTTCTTCTGTACTTTCATCTGTTTCATTATATTTAAAGTAGGTCTCTTGGAGACCACATATTATTGGGTCTTGTTTTTATACCAATTCTGACAGTCTCTTTTTCATTTGTTGTATTTACTTCAACAACTGGTATTTAAAGTCCTTACTGATATAGTTGGATTAATAGCTACCAGATTAATGGCTGTTTTCCCTTTATTGCCTTGTTCTTTGTTTCTTTTTTTTGTCCTCCACTCTTTTTCTGCCTTCTCTTTATTTTGAGCATTTTACATTATTCAGGGCTTTTCCCTCTCTCTCACAGGATATATTATACTTTTAAAAAAATTTCTCTCAGTGGTCGTGGTACAGTTTGCTATGTACATGTGTGAGCAATCCAAACCCATTTTCAAAAAACAATACACCATTTAATGGTTAGTACAAGTATCATGTAACAGGGTATTTATGATTTCTTACTCCTGTTCTTTATGATAATTTTTCTATAATCATGTGTATATTGTTAAGCAATTGGCAGCATTCTTTATTTCTCTTTTAATGTTTATGATTTTTGATTCATTCTTAGAAATGTCCATCTTTGCTTAAAGTGCCCATCTGTAATTGCAGGTTATCTGCTTCTTCCATTAGAGCCCTTAACATACTAGTCACAATTGTTTTATACTCCCTATCAGTTAATTTCAAAAATCTTTGTTACATCAAAATTTTTGTCACAGAATTTCAAAATTCTCTCTCTTTAAGCTGTATTTTTTTTTCTTTTAGTATGCCTTGTAACATTATGTTGAAAGCAGAAAGTACTGTGTATAAAGAACTGAGGTAAATAAGTCTTTAGTGTGAGGTTTTTGTATTTATTCAACTTAAAGGTAGGCTGTGTTTATTGTTTGCTATGCCCATAGGTATTAGAAGCTGAAATTTCCTCTTGTGTTTTTGTTTTTGTCTCCGTCATTTTCTTTGGAATTCCCTAGAGATTTCATAAACAGCCTCTGAGAGTTCTTTCACGTGTAAACCCCTGCTTTAATACAGGAGCCCTTTTAATATGGTAGTAAGGTGTTAGGGGAGGGGAAGCATTATATATTCCTATAATTAGATTTCAGGTTTTGTTCTGTGTGAGTCTTTGCCCTTGGTCCATGACCTTTACAGGTACTGAGGCCTCCCACCCCATAAATACACACAGATTACCCCCTTTAGGTGAGTCAGGTAGGCAAGAAGAGGCTTGAGTTGGGTATTTCTCTTCCCCAGGTCAGTTAGGGTCTGGTGAAACCGCTTGCTTTATGGGCAAGCCTTGTTAGGGACAGAATGCTCTAGATGTATTTCAGTATGACTGTTTTTCTCTTATCCCTGTTAAAACAGGAGGAAATATTTTTCTGATCCTTTCTTTTTTTTTTTTTCCCCCGTAAAGATTATTTATTTATTTGACAGACAGAGATCACAAGTAGGCAGAGAGAGAGGAGGAAGCAGGCTCCCCGCTGAGCAGAGAGCCCGATTCGGGGCTCCATCCCAGGACCCTGAGATCATGACCTGAGCCGAAGGCAGTGGCATAACCCACTGAGCCACCCAGGTGCCCCTTTTCTGATACTTTCTGCAAACCTAATACGGTTCCTGTAGGTAAAACACAGAAAAGTATGGAGTCTTCCCTAAGACTGGGCCCTCCTGGAATTTTTAACTTTTAAACTTAATCAACATTGAGTCTCCAGCAATTTGTGCATGGCGTTTTAAGTTTTCATACTTTGGAATTGCTTCTAGTGCAGTATCTTTTCCTTTTCTTCTACTCCAGTAAGCTGTGATTCTGTATGCCTGTGTATATCTAATATTGGAAGAAACAGTTTGCCTTATGATCTCATTCTTACAGATCTTAGATCCTAGAATTGTTTTTTCAGTTTGTTCAGGTTTTCTTTTGCTGTGAGGACAGGAGTGCCAACCTTTAAGCTCCTTAAAAGCTGGACAGAAAGCCTTGGTCTTTTTTGAACAAACAATTGTGGAGGTGTTCTTGTTTGTTTTTTATTTTAAAACCAAATCAGTCAAGATTATAGTTGAAGAGTAATTATCTTTCATTATGTGTGTAGCATAGCATAGTTAGCCTCCTACCCCTGGATATTTGATTTTTCTTTTTATAATCAGATATATTAAACATTTTTATAGCTAGGTATTTGTGTATGTCTGTAACTTTCTTTTGAGTACATTTCTGGAAGTGGTATTGGAAGATTAAAGTCTGTATAAAATTAAGTATTCTAATAATATGTGCTTGTACTATCATTCTGTGTTGTTTGCATTATCCACAACCTCACCAATACAGACTATTGTCTTAACTCAAATATTTTAATTTTATATGCCAAAAATGATATCATTTAATCTTTTAAATTTTAATGAAAAAGAATTGCATTTTATTTTTTATTTACTTTTTTAAGATTTTATTTATTTGAGAGAGAATGGAAGTAAGAGAGAGCTATGAGAGGGGAGAAGGTCAGAGGGAGAAGCAGGCTCCCCACTGCAGAGGGAGAAGCAGGCTCCCCACTGCAGAGGGAGAAGCAGGCTCCCCACTACGCAGGGAGCCCAATGTGGTACTCGATTCTGGGACTCTGGGATCATGACCTAAGCCAAAGGCAGTGGCTTAACCAACTTCGCCACCCAGGTGCCCCAAGAACTACATTTTAAAGATGAAATTTACTTTGTTCGCTTCCTAAGGTTTTTTTGTTGTTGCTCAAGTATAGTTAACATACGGTTACTACTTTAAGGTGTATAAAATGATTCAACACTGTACCTTTCTCATTGCCCATCAAAATAAATGTAAGTTTTAGCTCCTTTACTTATTTTAACCATCTCCCAACCCACCTACTCTCTGGCAACCACCAGTTTGTTCTCTGTACTTAAGTTTGATTTTTTTGTCTCTTTTTTTTCTTTGTTTTGTTTCCTAAATTCCACATATGAGTGAGGTCTTAGGGTATTTGTCTTTTTCTGGTTGACTTACTCACTTAGTGTTATATCTTACAGGTTCATCCACATTGTTGTAGATGACAAGATCTCACTTTTTCTTCATGGCCAAGTGATGTTCTGTTATATTATGTATATATATTCCAATATTTATATGTCCATCACATTATCTTTATCCATTCATCTGTGGTTGGACAGTTGGCTTGCTTCCATATATTGGCTATTGTAAATAATGCTGCAATAAATACAGGAATACATATATCTTTTTTAAATTAGTTTTTTTTTATATTTTTGGGGTCATTACCTAGTAGTACAATTACCAGATCATTTGGTAATTGTGTTTTTAATTTTTGAAGAACTTCCATACTGTTTCCACAGTAGCTGCGCCTGTTTGAATTCTCACCGGCAGTGCATGAGGGTTCCTTTTTCTCCACATCTTTTTTTGTCAGAGAGAGGGAGAGAGCGAGCACAGGCAGACAGAGTGGTAGGCAGAGGCAGAGGGAGAAGCAGGGTCCCTGCGGAGCAAGGAGCCTGATGCGGGACTCGATCCCAGGACGCTGGGATCATGACCTGAGCCAAAGGCAGCCGCCCAACCAACTGAGCCACCCAGGCGTCCCTCTCCACATCTTTTCCAGTACTTGTTGTCTCTTGTATTTCCGATTTTAGCCATTTTGACAGGTATAAAGTGAGAGCTTATTATGGTTTTAATTTGCATTTCCCTGGTGATTAATGGTACTGAGCATCTTCTCATATGTTTGTTGACCATTTGTATGTCTTTGGAAAAATGATATTCAGGTCCTCTGCCTACTTTTTTTTTTTTTTTAAGATTTTTATTTATTTATTTGACAGACACAGATATAAGTAGGCAGAGAGGCAGGCCGGGGGGTGGTGGGAAGCAGGCTCCCTGCTGAGCAGAGAGCCCAATGGGGGCTCGATCCCAGGACCCTGAGATCATGATCTGAACTGAAGGCAGAGGCTTAACCCAGTGAGCCACCCAGGTGCCCCCACTCTGCCTACTTTTTAATTGGGTTGTTTTTTTGGCTTGAGTTGTGTAAGTTCTTTAAATATTTTGTGTATATATATGTGTGAGTGTATATAAATCTTTTATTAGATATATCCTTTGTAAATATCTTCTCCCATTCAGCAGGTTGTTGTTTAATTTTTTTGATTGATTGTTTGATTGATTGATTTTGCTGTGCAGAAGCTTCTTATTTTGGTGTAGTTCCACTAGTTCAATTTTGCTTTTGTTTCCCTTGCCAGAGGAGACATATCTAGAAAAATGTTTCTATGGCCAATGTTAAAGAAATTACTGCCTGCGTTTCCTCCTAGGAATTTTATGGTTTTGGGTCTCCCATTTAGATCTTTAATCCATTTTGATCTTATTTTTGTACATGGTGTAAAAAAGTGGTCCAGTTTCATTCTTTTGCATGTAACTGTCCTGTTTTCCCAGCACCATTTGTTGAAGAGATTGTCTTTTTCTTATTGTGTATTCTTACCTCCTTTGTCATAGATTAATTCACTCTAAAAGCATGGGATTATTTCTAGACTTTATATTTTCTGTTGATCTTTTGTCTGTGTTTGTGCCAGTACTATACTCTTTGGATTACTACAGCTTTGTAGTATACCTTGAATTCTGGGATTGTAATGTCTTCAGCTTTGTTCTTTCTCAAGATTGATTTGGATGTTCAGGATCTTTTGTGATTCCATACAAATTTTAGTATTATTTGTTCTAGTTTTCTGAGCAATGCTGTTGGTATTTTGATAGGCATTTGCATTCAGTCTGTGGAATGTTTTGGGTTAGTATGCACACTTTAACAATATTGGTTCTTCCAGTCTGTGAGCATGGACTTTTAATTTGTATTGTCTTCAATTTCTTTCATCAGTGTGTTATGGTTTCAGCATAACACACATAATCTTAACTTTATTCCCAGGTCTTTTATTAATCCTGGTGTAATAGTAAATAGGATTGCTCTCCTAATTTCTCCTTCTACTATTTTATTGTTAGTGTATAGAAATGCAACAGATTTTTGAATGCTGATTTTGTATTCTCAGACTTTACTGGATTCATTTATCAGTTCTAGTAGTTTGGTGGAATCTTTAGGATTTTCTATATATAATATCATGTTGTATGTAAATAGTGAAAATTTTACTTCTTCTTTACCAATTTGGATACCTTTTCTTTATTTTCCTCATCTGATTACTGTGGCTAGGACTTCCAGTACTATGTTGAATAAGATTGGTGAGAGCGGACATCCTTGTCTTGTTCCTGACCTTAAAGGGAGGGCTCTCGGGTTTTCCCCATTGAGTATGTTAGGTGTGGGTTTTTCATATATGGCCTTTATTATATTGAGAATTGTTTCATCAGAACCTATTTAGTTGAGAGTTTTTGTCATGACTGGAGGTGGTACTTTGTTAAGTGCTTTTTTGCATCTATTGAGATGATCATATGGTTTATATCCTTTCTCTTGTTAATGTGAAGTATTATGTTGATTGACTTGCAAATACTGAACCACTGTGCATCCCTGAAATAAATCCCACCTGGTCATGGTGATTTTTTTAAGTGTATTGTTGTATTTCTTTTTGCTATTTTTTTGTTGAGGCTTTTTGTTCCTGTGTTCATCAGAAGTATCAGCTTGTAGTTTTCTTTTTTTGTGGTATCTTTATTTGGTTACTCTCTTATATTTTTTGGACTAGTTTATGAAAAATATTAACTCTTCTTTAAGTGGTAGAATTAACCTCTAAAGTGGTCTCTTGGACTTTTTTTTTTAAGAATTTATTTATTTACTTTAGAATAAATAAATAAGTAAATTTATTTATTTACTTTAGAGAGCACATGCATGTGAGCAGAAGGAGGGGCAGAGGAAGAGGGAGGGAAAGAATCTCAAGCCGACTCTGCCCTGAGTGGGGAGTCCAACACAGGGCTCCATGTCATGACCTGAGCCAAAACCAAGAGTCAGGTGCCCAACTGACTGAGCCATCCAGGCATCCCTGGTCTTGGCCTTTTGTTTTTTGGGAGTTTTTTGGTTACTAATTCAATTTCATTGCCAGTAATTGATCTGTTTGGATTGTCTTTCTTCCTGATTCAGTTTTGGTAGATTGTATGTTTCTAAGAATTTATCCATTTCTTTTAAGTAGTCCAATTTGTTGGCATATGATTTTTCCCAATGTCTTATAATTCTTTGGACATCTGTGATGTCAGTTGTTACTTCTCCTTCATTTCTGATTTTACTTGAGTCCTCTCATTTTTTTGATGAGTTTGGCTAAAGATTTGTTGGTACTATTGATCTTTTCAAAGAACCACTCCTGGTTTCCTTGATCTGTACTACTGTGTTTTTAGTCTGTTTTCTTTATTTTATTTTAATCTTTATTTCCTTTCTTCTTCTGACTTTGGGCTTTGTTCATTCTTTAGCTAGTTCCTTTAGATGTAAGGTTAGATTGTTCAAGATTTTTCTTGTTTCTTGAGATAGGCCTGTATTGCTATAAACTTCCCTCTTAGAATGTTTTTGCCGCATCCCAAAGGTATGGATATTTTGTTTTCAGTTTCATTTGTCTCCATGTATTTTTTTTCTCTTTGATTTCTTGGTTTACCCATTCATTGCTTAAAAGCATGTTATTTTGCCTCCATGTATTTGTGTTCTCAAGATTTTTTCTTCTGATTGATTTCTTTTTCGTATTATTGTGGTTGGAAAAGATGCATGATATGATTTTAATCTTTGAATTGAGACTCGTTTTGTAGCCTAACATGCAATATGTTCTGGAAGAAAAATCTCTTTGC
The DNA here is from genome assembly GCA_003697995.1 of Taxidea taxus jeffersonii. Lineage (NCBI taxonomy): Eukaryota > Metazoa > Chordata > Mammalia > Carnivora > Mustelidae > Taxidea > Taxidea taxus. The sequence continues at coordinate 38,164 of RCUC01134200.1, forward strand.
ACTTGAAAATAATGTATATTCTGCTGGTTTTGATTGGAATGTTCTGTATATATCTGTTAAGTACATCTAGTCCTAGTCCTGTTAATTTATTTTTCATGTGTGTTATTAATTGCTTTATGTATTTAGATCTTCCCATGTTGGGTGCACAAATATTTATAGTTATTATATCCTCTTGTTGAATTGTTCCTTTTATCATTATACAAGTGATTTTGCATTAACTTCAGAATATCACTTAATACTTTCCCATTTATAGTAGTTAATAAGGCAGTAGGATGTTAAATAATGGAACTCTTTAGCTCACTATATTTTTTTTAAAGAATTTTTTTATTTATTTGACATAGACACACAGCAAGAGAGGGAACAGAAGCAGGAGTGGGAGAAGAAGAAGCAGGCTTCCCTTGGAGTAGGAAGCCTGATGTGGGGCTTGATCCCAGGACCCTGGGATCATGACCTGAGCCGAAGCAGACGCTTAATGACTGGACCACCCAGGCACCCCAGTTCACTATATTAATACAGTTATAGGATGCTACAGTCAATCACTGAAATAAGAGCTTGTTACAGATTCCTGACAAAACAATAATCTCTGATTAAGAAATATGTATATTTTCATTAATAAGCATGTACAGTTTAACAAATTACATGTAAACACATTGTTTTCAGTGGTTAAAGAGGGGTACTACATTTTAGCATTTTGCAGATTGAAGGAACTTTGCAGTTTAACTCTTTCTGTTTTGAAGAGAAATAGAGTTTAAACTCCTTTAATATATAGGAACTACAAGAAATTGTACTAGTGGGATTTTTTTTATTGTTAATTGATTTCTTTAGAATAACATTGATTATTAGTAGTTATAGCAGATACATTGTTCATGGTTTTATTTGTAACACTGTTTATGATGGGTTTTTCATACTATTTTATTATAAATTAAAGAACCAGATTTTCAGCTTTCTGTAAGGTTCTTTATTTATTAGGATATTATCTAATGAATACTTGGTCCAGAATCCTTGATTCTGTTTATGAATTCTGTGTGAGCCATACATCTATAATGATTTTCTGGGTTTTTTTGCCCTTCGTCTAGTTTTATTAACAAAGGTTGTAACAGGTACGTAGAATAAAGTCCAAAGTCTTATATTTTTTTTCTAGATACTGGAATTGTTTAAATACTTTTCAACTTCTTTTTTGAATGTTTGCTTAAAAATTAAATTTCAGACCTCTTTGGTGCTGTAGTTATTTTTTGGCATATTTTTAGCACACTTCCCATTTCTCATATGATCACTTTTTTTTAATGTTTTCTGCCTTTACTTTTCTTCTTGGTTGTTTTATTAGTAATCATTTTGTAATTTTTCTGCTTTTAGTTTTTATCATACATAATTTCATTTTAATGCTGTTTTTAGCTTTATAAGTTACATGTTGCAAATTTCATATTTAGTTTCTTTAATAATAAATTTGTAAGTTTGTTTATACCATGTAGGTCTCTACCAAATTCCAGCAAGAGTGTTGGAGGGAGTGTTCCCCACACCACCACTACCATGCAGTTCTCAGACGCTAGCTGGATGTCCTACAGTTCACATGAATTCTGACATTGTTTACCTGGAGATAAGCATCAATTCTGCAGGTTAAGGGTTTAGTCCTACAAAACTATCCCTTGCCCTAATCACTTTAGGTACCAGTCACAGGTCAAGGTTGTCATCTGTTCTTCTGACCAACCTGCTATAGATCAGAGGTTCCAATGATCCCCTCCTTTAGAGTGGCTCACAAAACGCAGAGAATCCTTTTACTTATTAGATTACCAGTTTATTATAAAAGGGTATAACTCAGGAACAGCCAGATGGGAGAGATGCATAGAGCAAAGAATGTTGGAAGGGGTATAGAATTACATGTCTTCTCTGAGCATGCCACTCCATGTGTTCACCAACCCAGAAATTCTTTGAAATTTGTACTTTTGAGACTTTTGTGGAAGCTTTGTCACACAGACATGATCTGTCATCATCTTCATGTCCAGTTCTTCTCCCTTCTCAAGAGAATTAGATTGGGGCTGAAAATTCCAAGCTTCTAATCTTGGTTTACTCTTTCAATAACCAGTGCTTATCCAGGACCTATCCAAGAGTTTCCTCTTTAGACCAAAAGACACTCCTACCAATCAGGAAATTACAAGGGTTTCAGGAGCCCTGTGTAGAAACCAGAATCAGAGAGATCAAATATATGAACAAAAAATGCTTCTGGTGCTCTTAACACTGAGGAAATCATAAGTGTTTCAGGAGTAATAGGTGCCAGGAACCAGGGCTTGAGAATAATATATATTGTTGATTAGCTCACAAATATCCCAAGTTTTCATCTACATTTTTCTTGGTCCCATTCTCTAGATTTGGTGATTTTTTTT
>RCUC01134201.1:0-57572 GCA_003697995.1 Taxidea taxus jeffersonii
TTGTGTTCTTTCTCTCTCAGACAAATAAATAAAATCTTAAAAAAAAAAAAAGGAGTCAAAATAAAAATGGAAAGCATTTGAAAAATAAATAAATATATGAATCTTTAAAGAACATTAATTGCTAGATAAAGCCAAGTTCTGGAAAAAGTAATTAGATAGATATTTATGTTTGATATTTCATTAGTTACATACATTTTAAAATATGTAGTCAATTTTTTCCTCCTGTTTTCTTCCTTGATGTTTTTATAGCTTTCTCTCTTCTATTACTTCATAGTGGTTTTTGTTCCCTTTTATAAATTATTTTTATTTACTTTTTATCTTCTTTGTTAATACATCATTAATTAACAATTCAAGTGTGTCAAAATTTCAGAAATAATCAAGGTAAAACCTGTGAATCACTGAAGTAGTAATTAGTAAGAATTTATTGTGTACACATCAAAAAGATAGTTCCTGAACTAGGAGCCCTCAAACCAAAACATAGAATGAGGCTCAGGCGCATATTGTTATAAAGTAGCTTATACAGTGAGAAAGCAGTGACTATTTACTCTTCACAGTGACTGGTTATCTTAGATATTGATATACATATAGATACTGGATATATTAGAATTTTCTTAAATGATAGGCAGTTGGTCAGTGGTTATTTCATATTAACCTTGGGGAAAGAGTTCAAGTTTTGCTTATGATTTCAGAGATATTATCAGGAAGTGACCCAGGTCAAGTTAGTCTTGCAAAATAAGCTAAATTAAACTTTGTGTATATGATTGCACTGTTTTTGTCCACTCAGGGAATTTTCAAAGTTTTCATTTATTTTTAATTTTAACAGTTCTCCTCTCCCCTCTGCCTTCGCCCTTTGGTTATTCTCCCAGCAGGCTGAGAGTGTGACCAACCAGTATAGCCTTATTCTATTTACCACTGTTGATATAATCAGGCTGAAGAAGCACATTTTTCCTCTTTCCATTAGTTGAGTCTTTAAGCTAGAGGGCCATGTAGTCATCATCTTCATCATTTATGTGGTTATTATTGATCTCATCCAGTTGTGGAATCCTGATGGATACTATTTGGCATGTGAATGGCTATCACAGGCATTTAAAACCCTCAAGAGTATACAGTGCACTAGAGAGGTTACTATAATGACTATCCAGAGAACAATAACCAAGGACTGGCAAATTCCTTGGAACAGAGATTACCCTAAACCGAGATTAACCAGTTAAATAACTCAAATGGATTATAATTTTTAAAAGTCATTTGTATGTGCACAGCATGATGTATTCACAATGACATATTGTTATGACTACTTAGGACAGGATGAATATGAGGATGTTTTAGTTTGAGAGGAGAGGTTGCAGGTCAGCTCCACAAGATGTGAAGAATCAGGTAATTTAATCAGAGGCATTTCTATGAAAGCAAAACAAAAAAACCCACAAAAGTTGATAGTTCAAGCAAATTATAAATTCAGTTTCTGAGCTTGGGGAAAAGCCAGTTGAGGTTTCTGGACATTGGTTTCAAAACATCTTCAAATGGACTGGGGTTGGGCAGACAGACATTCCTGAGTTGCAGTTTGAATGTCTCTGGTGAGCTTTCTGAGTGGCCGTATAGCAACAGGCATAAAGATTGTGAGCTATTGTGATTTTTCTTAAGTTTATATTAAGTTGTCTGGGTTTAACTTGTGTGGCTTTGGGAAAGGAGCAACTTTAGTTCCATAGTGATTCTAAGTCCAAAAAGTGGGAGAAAATTGGAAATGTTAGTTTGGAGAATTCTAACCAAATATTGGAGGAAAGTAGAGGAATTCAGGATCCAATCTAGCTTACAGGTAAAAACAAAACCTCAAAGACAATTAATAGTATTAAAATCTGTTATCCACAAAGGTATATTATTGAAATATAATTTTTTTCTCTACAGTCATTCCCGTTTCTAAGATTAATTTGTTTACAAATTAAGTCTTTTTTCAATAAATTTGGTCTGATTATTTATATAAGTGCAGCAAGAACCATGTTTGACCTTATAGGCTTTTTAAAATCTGCTTTGTGGGAACTTTTCATAAACTCAGATTGGACTTTCATAAGCCTCTCAAGGTTAGGATGCCAAGACAAGGACTTGTCTAATTGTGTACTGTTACAAGGAGATCGGATTTATATTGAACTTATGCAAATACATATATTGTCATAAGAGATAAGAATATTTAATAAAAGTTTCTGAATTCTGGATGAATCAGGTAGGGAGAAAAAGAAAAATGTTTCAACTTTTGTTGCAAAGATGCACTTTACCAAATTGCTCCAGGTTATAGATAGCTTAAAAGAGAGGCGAAAAAGGGGCCCTTTAAATGTAGAAAATAAAACAGTAAAGAACCAGCAGTGTTTTAAATGAAGTCATAAGAATTACAATAATCTCCATCAATTTATTCACTGTTATATAATTACTACTTGTATTGCATCATTTTGGGTTAGCAGCTCTGTTAATCAATCAGACTCCATTAGAGTTTTAGAAATTCTTACCAAGTTCAGTGTCATGATCCTAAAGTTATGAGAAACCTGGCATTTTAGAGTGTTTGCAGGGATCTTCTCCATGAATCTCTTTGAAAATGAAGCACTTTCTTCTGCAAAAGTATCAGAGTAAAATAATGACTGTCTGTAAATGACCAATGACTTAAAAATAACCAGGGTTATTTGCGACGACATGGATGGAACTAGAGCGTATTATGCTTAGCGAAATAAGTCAACTACTTATTGAGAAAGACAACTACCACATGATCTCCCTGATATGAGGAAGTGGAGATGCAACGGGGGTAGGAGTTAAGGTGGTAGGAAAAGTAAAAATGAAAGAAGATGGGATCGGGAGGGAGAAAAACCAAAAGAGACTCTTAATGTCATAAAACAAACTGAGGGGGGTGGGGGGAAGAGGGGTTGGGTGAGGGGGGTGGGGTTACATCATATGTTTAAATAAAGCTTAAATAAAGTAAAAAAAAAAAAATAACCAGGGTTAAAGGTCTGCTAATAGTTCATACACACGAGTGCACACACATGCGCCTGTGCAACTGACAAGTAAATTTGGTTATTTCTGTGACGTATATTGGATAATTATGGATGATAACATACCAAAACATATCAGATTTTTAGAAATTTCATATAAGGGGCGCCTGGGTGGCTTGGTGGGTTAAGCCTCTGCCTTCGGCCCGGGTCTGGTCTCGGGGTCTGGGATCGAGCCCCGCATCAGGCTCTCTACTCGGCAGGGAGCCTGCTTCCCCCCTCCCTCTGCCTACATGTGATCTCTCTCTCTCTCTCTCTGTCAAATAAATAAATAAAATCTTAAAAAAAAAAGAAATTTCATATAATTTCTGAATTATTTATTTTAATAATATATATCCCATATAAATATAGGCTAAGAAGTTTAAACTTTACTTTTAATTGACAATATTTTCATGCAATTTAACATATCAAAAAAGCCAAAATAAATTGACATTTATATTTTACTTCACTCAGAATTTAATTTGGGGAAGTTAAAAATGTCAAAAAATTTAAATCATCTGATCAAATATGGTCATAGGTCTCTGTGAAACAATACTTAATTATCCATTCAACCAAAGACAATTAAAAGATTTCAAAGACAAATATAGAAATTAATATAGTTATAAAAAAAAACCCTTGGATCTTTTAATAGAAAAGACTCAGTTATTTTTCTAAGTAATCAAAGACTTGGTAAAGATGACATGAAACAAGAAATTATTTTCTTAAGACATAAAATCTTTGTTTTCTATGCAATTACATTAAAGGTAAAGAAAAACCTTTGTTTACAGTCTCTTGAGAGTGGAACAGTAATCTAAGAAAACCCTATACTTTTAACAGAGACAAAATCAAATTCTGATTTCATAGCAGTGTTCTTTTGATATTAAAATTTCTTTTTTTAACACAATAAATTGATTCCAATCTTCGCTTGGCTACACATAAAATTCCTTTCTCAGGAATCCTTTCCCACAAACCTTCTACAGTTTTTACATCCATTTAGATTTGTCTCATCCTTTTCATTTCTTATTCTGAAATCATTTTACTTCAGGACAAACTTTCTTTTTTCCCTTACCAAAACCAAACCAAACCAAAATAAAAAAAAAGAAATCCCCAAACTCAAAAACACATGTCTTTGTTTTGGATAAATTACTGATGTAAACACATTCTATTTTTCTTACCTATTTTTCATATACAGTCACTTCCTTTCATCATCATTATTTTTAGTAGTTTTATTTTTACATATTGATTATAAATCTTAACTATTAGTAATCTCTGTTTTCTAGTGAAAACTAGGAAGCTGACAGTTGTGAACTACCATATTTTAGTACTCTGTAGTAAATTTATAGATAAATTTCATAATTTCTAGACGTATATTCTTCCTCATAGAAACATTTTTCAGTGTGACACAAAACATGTTTATTAATAAATGCAAAAGACATTTGTCTCTCTGTGAAAAAGTTAAAAATTAACTTATTTTAGCATTTAATATTACTCTTACTTGAAAATGGTTTAGATATTCAGTGACTATAAATTATTTAAACACACTATTCACTATTATCTTCCTTATGTTTATTTAAATTACTTGATTTTAACAATTATGCTTAGATTAGATATCAAAAAGCTGTCATCTTGTTATTTTTGCCTTTTGGCAAATTTTGAAGACGGGCCTACTTTTGTTAAACAACCTTCACTTAGTTTTTATTTATCAAGATTATCCCAGATAATGTGAATTTGAAAAATATTTGAGTAAGTTTCTATATTTCTGAGAGTATACTTGATTTATGTAAATCCTTAATTTTTTTTCCAATTATATAGAACTCTTTATAAACTAGTTTTGGCAATATCATCTGTAGGTAGAGAAAATAACGTATCTTATAACATACATATGTAGACATACATAAACATACAGACAGACCCAAACAGAGATCTTACAACTTTTGTTCAAAAAATTTGCCATCATTGCAACTATACTGTGTATAAACCTTCTTTCAGTTAACATCTTCATTTTCATTAAGATGTGGTTTTTTAAAATATTTTATTTATTTATTTGACAGACAGAGATCACAAGTAGGCAGAGAGGCAGGCAGAGAGAGAAAGAGGATGAAGCAGGCTCCCTGATGAGCAGAGAGCCTGATGTGGGGCTCCATCCCAGGACCCTGAGATCATGACCTGAGCCGAAGGCAGAGGCTTAACCCACTGAGCCACCCAGGCGCTCCTAAGATGTGTTTTTAAACTCATGTGTGGAAGCATATGGGAATAGCTGTATACTTAACACATTGAAACTACATTGTGAGTAAACCTTCTTTCAAGTAAGATCTTTCATTAAGATACAAATGTTTGATCAGTTAATCTTTGACAAGAAGGAAAGAATATCCAATAGGATAAAGATGGTCTCTTCAACAAATGGTTTTGGGAAAACTGGACAGCAATATGCAAAAGAATGAAATGGAGCACTTTTTTACACCATACAGAAAAATAAATTCAAAATGGATTAAAGAGCTAAATGTGAGGCCTGATACCATAAAAGTTCTAGAGGAGAGCACAGGTAGTAACTGCTTTGACATTGGCCATAGTAAATTCTTTCTAGATACATCTCTTGAGGCAAGGGAAACAAAAGCAAAAATAAACAATAGTTTATTGTTTGTAGTCCCAATAAGGACTTCATAAAAAAAAAAAGTTTCTGCACAGCGAAGGAAACAATCAACAAAACTAAAAGGCAAACTATGAAACAGGAGAAGATATTTGCAAATGACAACCTAATAAAGTGTTAGTATCCAAAATGTATAAAAAACTTACTGACTGAACACCCCCCAAAAATGAATAATCTAATTAAGAAATGGCCAGAAGACATGGCTAGATATTTTTCCAAAGAAGACACACAGATGGCCAACAGATACATGAGAAGATGCAATCATCAGGGAGATGCAAATCAAAACTACAATGAGGATATTACCTCACACCTGTCAGATGGCTAAAATCAACAACATAAGAAACAACAGGTGTTGGCAAGGATGTGGAGAAAGGGAAACCCTCTTGCACTGTTGTTGGGAATGCAAACTGGTGCAGCCATAGTAGAAAACAGTATGGAGGTTTCTCAAAAAGTTAAAAATAGACTGACACTATGATCCAGCAATTGCACTACTAGATATTTACCCAAAGGATAGAAAAATACCAATTCAGAGGGATACATGCACCCCAATATTTATAGCAGCAGTATCTGCAATAGCAGAATTATAGAAAGGGCCCAAGTATCCATCGACTGATGAGTGGATAACGAAGAGGTGGTATATATATATATAAATATATATATATATAAATATACATATATACACACATATATAATGGAATATTATATACATAATGGAATATTATTATATACATAATAGAATATTATTCAGCCTTATATATATAATGGAATATTATTTTATATATAATGAATATTATTTTATATATAATGGAATATTATTTATATATAATGGAATATATATTACATATATAATGGAGTATATATATATAATGGAATCTTATTCAGCCTTAAAAGAATGAAATTCTTATTATTCTTAAAAGAATGAAATTTTATCATTTGCAATGGTATAGATGGAACTAGAGAGTATTATGCTCAGTGAATAAGTCAGTCAGAAGGAGACAACTACCATATGACTTCACCCATACGGTGGAATTTAAGAAACAAAACAAGCAAATGGGGAAAAAGACAGAGGCAAACCAGGAAATTGGCTCTTAACTATAGAGAACAAACTGATGGTTACTAGCAGGGAGGTGGGTGAGGGGATAGGTAAGGGGATTAAGGAGTGTACTTACTGTGATGAGCACCAGGTGTTGTATGGACGAGTTGAATCACTATGTTGTATACCTGAAACTAATATTACACCATATGTTAGCTAATTGGAATTTAAATAAAAACTTAAAAAAATTAGTCATGTCTCAAGTACAAAACTCAAAAGAATAGTTGTAATCACGTTGTGATTCTGGCAGATGAACAGATTTAAGCTTATCTGCTCAGATGGGACAGAGAGTTTTGCTAGAGATTTTTTTATTTGCATGTTTTAAGGATCCTTTTAGAGCTGTTTTGGGAGTCATTTTATCTTTTAGAAGCTTCTGCATTCCACTTAAAGAATGCATTTCATTGTCTCTGAGGGGTTTGGAATCCTTTCTTCCAAGGGTGCCCCTTAAGGTAAACTTATCTAAGTTAAGTATTCCCCAGAGTGGCTGCTACAATTCTAAAAGTTCACCCATTTTCCAAAAAGCCACAAGATCTTGGTCCATAGACCATCTTTGCTTTAGATTCCCTAAGATATCTTAACAATAAAGAACACTGTTTTCCAACAACTCTTTCAAAACACAGGGAATTACATGTCTTCACTTTTGAACATAATAGGGTGACTTGCAAAGAAACTTTACCAAGTGAAATACAGGTAGGAATGGTAAAGGTGGAGAGCTCAAAATTCAGAGAGCAGCTCAGATCCAAGAGAGGTTTCCTCTCTCACTCCATGGTCAGGGCGAAAGCAATGAGCTCATTGGGCTTTGTGGACACCAGCACCTATTTGTTCACCAACCTTGGAGTCATTTGGGATCTTCTTTGGATCCCACTTCTGATGCCATAAAATATCAAGAGTTCAGAAATAACAAAACCAATGAATCATCAAAGTTGTTATTAGTAAAAGTTTATTGTGCATATGCCAAAAAAGTTTGTAAACAAGGAGCATTCAGACTAAAAGAATGAGACTCAGGAGTATATTGTTATAAAGCATCTTTAAAGGGAGGAGGCAGTGACTGTTTATTCTTCACAGTGATTGGTTATAATATTGGAATTTTCTCAAATGGTAAGGAAATGGTCAGTGGTTACCTCATACCAACTTTGGATAACAGTTTAAGTTTTGCTTATCATTTCTAAGGCATAAGCAAGTAATGACCCAGGTCATTTTAGTCTTGCAAAATAAGATAAACTGAGCTTTGTTTGTATGACTAAACTGGTTTTATCTGCTTGGAATTTGGTCTTCATTTGTTTTTGGTCTCAACAATTGCAGCAAGTCTGCTTTACTAATAATACTAAATATGTTAGTTATGTTATTTACAATATAATGTTAATCTTGATTCACATTCTTTACTTTTGAATCAATTAAAAACGTGTTAATGATTTGTTAAAGTTTAAGAAAAATATAAAATTACTCAATATGTTATTTTCTCCAAGTCTCAGATGGTTTCATTGTAGACCAGTGCATTTTACAAATGTATATTAAGGAAAGAATCAACATCACCAAGTTCCTCTTTCTAATGGGCTATGCTTTGGTCTGGTAAGAAAATTTAATAATATAAAGACAGCAAGGGGAGAGTTGGGTTGTTTCACGAGGTAATAAGTTCTGTCTTAAGAAAGTTTGGTTATAAGCTAGATGGCTTCCCAGGAACAACATGATAGAAAAGCATGTGGATGAGGTAGCAGAGAGGGTATGTTTAATAACTTCCACTTCCAGACTTCCATAATCCTTTCAAATTCCACAGCTCACTTGGGGTAATTGTTATCTCCTATTGATGATCTATTCAGAGGGGCTAGATGCTTTGCCTTGCCACAGATGAGCAGTGGGGTTCTTTCAAGGGGCATTATTTCAATTTGAATACCTTCATCTTTAAGTATTAACACTTCAGAAAAAAATGTATTGAAGATAAAATTTATTATCTCAATAACAAGAAGTCTGTATGTAGCTTTTCCTGATTGGTTTACTAGCTCAATATACGTGACCCCTTTGTCTTTCTGTTTTGTCACCCATAATTTATCATTGGTCTGCCTTTTTGGTTAGAAGATAGTGACAGCAGTTTCAAGCCTCAGTCCTCAGGCTGAAATAGGAAGAAGGATTGAGGTTGGGGGTGGGAGAGAATATTGAATCTTTTGTCCTGGCAGAGAGAAAATTAAGTATATTAAGATTCTGGCATCTTCACCCTCAGAGTTTAAGGCTTTGACATTATAGAAGAAAGGACTAGAAATAACAAAGCTATTGGATAGTGAACAAAAGGGTCTTTAACAAGTTACAAGAACACTGTGGCTCACCAAATAGATTTTCAACATTATTTCAAATTAGAAATGAATTGTTGCCATCAGTGGAATTGAAAATAATCCTCTAATTTTTGCCAAAGTTATAGATACATGACCAAGAACATGGGGGTTAGAGAGGCAACTGTCAGACAGGACAAACACATCAGAAGTAGTCTTGGAGTTATAATTGGTGATACAATTTTTTGTTTATACAATTCTTAGCTAAATGATGTCCTGTCAGAGTCATTCTTCAATCTGTTCCAGTAATTTCCCCATTCAATTGTCTAGTCATGTGGTGACTAGGTATTCTCTCAGACACATGCAGGCTGTCTCCTCATCATAGCTTTGACTCTACACCTTGCTCTTCAAGCGTTCACCACTCTTGTTTCATTCTCCTTCCTCCCCCTTTAGGTTTGTCAAATAACCAATGTTCAAACAATATGAGCAGAGGGAAAGAGAGGAAAAGGGCAGAAAAGCAAGAAGTGGCTGGAGAATGGTTGATACTGGGTTTTTGGAGCCAGAATCTTGGACTTTCTTCTTCTTCTTTCCCAGAAGAGCATGACACAGTTATAGATCCTGTGGGTGAATCAGGAGGAAGCTAGTGCCAGTAGGTGAAGTGATGACTAATGGATTCCAAGTTATCAATTGAGACAAAAACAGAAGGTGAAAAGAAAATAAGGGGGCAGAGTACAAACTGCAGTTACTGATGGACAAGGTGCTGGGCTTACTTTGCCAGGAGAAAGGCAGGCTTGGAATGTTCTCAGGAAAAAGGGCAGTGGCAGGCATGGGAGGAGCGGGTGGAGGTGGTAAGAAACAAATTTAAGAGAGTAGGACATCCAGGGCTTCACTGCCACTCCCTGTGGTGTGTATTTTTCCAACTAGTAAGTGTGTTTTGGATGGCTGTCACTTAATCTTCCACAACTTACAAGGAAGGTACTACCCACCAGGAAGTAAGTTATCAAAAATGCAAATGCCTGAGACGCCTGGGTGGCTCAGTTGGTTAAGCAGCTGCCTTCGGCTCAGGTCATGATCCCAGCGTCCTGGGATCGAGTCCCATATCGGGCTCCTTGCTCGGCAGGGATCCTGCTTCTCCTTCTGCCTCTGCCTGCCACTCTGTCTGCCTGTGCTCGCTTGCTCTCTCTCCCTCTCTCTCTGACAAATAAATAAATAAAATCTTTAAAAAAATTAAAAAAAATGCAAATGCCTTTAAAAATTCTACTAGAGAGCCCACTGTAGCACCTGTCTTTGACAGCAGCCCCAGCAGACACCCATTCAGTACCTGAGCATGTTTCGTTCTCAGTACATTATGAGCAGCTATTCTTGTGGCGATTTATAAATAGGTCCTCCTCAGTCTGGCTGCATAGCCTTTTCTCCTCCTGCATTGTAAATATTAAAATTTTTTTTTTTTTTATAATATGATGTTTTAATATTGTAAAACATATCTTTTTGGCTGGAGAGAAGCTGCCTCTCCCAGGGCTAGCCAATTTTTAGAGATAGCAAAGTACCCAGCCAGATGCATGTCTTTGTATGTAAACTAACCAGTCCAGAGTCACTTCCTCTCTCTGGCCTGGGCATGCTTAGAAGCAACATCTCTCTGCTTTAATCCTTCCAGGCTCAGGTGCCAGGCAACTAGAGACCACTTTTTATCACCCGAAGCCCACTGAAGACATTACTTTAACTAGCCAGTCCTAAGCTGTCAACCCTGCCCTGCCTAGCATTTCCCACAGACATGTAACCACAGAAGGCTAAACCCTCACCTCACAACTGTTTTCTGTCTCCTGACCACACTGGTGCTTTCCCATGTGATCCTTCATGGTATGTAATGACTTCTGTCTCTTCTGTCTCTTCTGTCTGTTTTTCCTGAATCTCCTCTCTGGCCCTCTTGTAGCTGCACTACCTACCTGACCTTCATAAAAGAGTTCAAAATACCTACCCCCAAATGTTGACATATTACATTACATTTACATTTACATATACAACTACCTGAACTTTGTAATAAATGGTAAGGTTTTGGAGCAGGCCTTGCACTCTATGCAGTATCTCTTCTAGGAAAAAATGTCCTAGAATTGCAGTGTATGTTGATTTCTAAAATAAAGTACATGTGCTGGAATTTATATTATTAATTCATGTTACTGCTTGTTGCAGCTGCTATTTACCAATCAGGATGGAAGTATTTAAATATTTTAACATTCAGTACTGCCATAACAGTACATACTGACTAACTTTAGCCCTGGATCCTCGCCAGATGAATATTACCCTCAAGATTTTGGCCCCCTGTGCAAAACCAGGTCTGTAGCACCTTTAGACAATACTGCCTTTGCAGTGATAAGTAATATCCTTCTGGATTTTGATGCTTTTATATTTCACATATGCACACACACACACACACACATATATATATATATGCACACACTATATATACACATATACACACATACACATAATGGGATCTTAACTTTTTATGGGTTCTTTAGAGGGGTGAATTTGGGGTATGTTTGATTCACTAGGAACTTTACAAGAGCTTTATAGAGTTTTGGATACTTATTAAAGAGGAATCAGATACTAGATAAAGTACCAGATATTTTGTTGACATGATATGATTTAATCTTCAATTTCATTTGATTTTCTCATTTATAAGTAAAGGCTGTTGTTAATCCTGTTTCAACTAATCTCATTATTTTTGACTAAAGGCATTTTTTCCTAGAAGAGATACTGCATAGAGTGCAAGGCCTGCTCCAAAACCTTACCATTTATTACAAAGTTCAGGTAGTTGTATATGTAAATGTAAATGTAATGTAATATGTCAACATTTGGGGGTAGGTATTTTGAACTCTTTTATGAAGGTCAGGTAGGTAGTGCAGCTACAAGAGGGCCAGAGAGGAGATTCAAGAAAATAACAAATGTGACATTGTCTCATGTCTTTTACTATAGTTTGTACTAACAAAAGCTCATCTTTGGTTTTGGAAAGGGTTACTCACACAGATTCTACTCCCCTTCCAAAATACTCTGAATAGAGAAGAGAATAAGGCACAGAGGAAAGAATACAACGTTGAGCAACAGAGAAACCTTGTTCTGTATTCTGCCTCTGCCACTTCCTTGCTCTGTGAGTGTAGAGATTATTTAAATTTTCTTAGCCTCACGTTTTTAATGCTTTCCTTTCTCAATCTCTTTTATTTTTTATTTTTTTAATTTTATTTATTTATTTTTAAAGATTTTATTTATTTATTTGACGGATAGAGATCACAAGTAGGCAGAGAGGCAGGCAGAGAGAGAGAGGAGGAAGCAAGCTCCCTGCTGAGCAGAGAGCCCGATGCGGGGCTCGATCCTAGGACCCTGGGATCATGACCTGAGCTGAAGGCAGAGGCTTTAACCCACTGAGCCACCCAGGCACCCCCCCTTTTTTTTAAAGATTTTATTTTCTTTTATTTTTGAAATTAAAAAAAAATTTTATCTCTTAGCTGAGATATAACTGACTTTACTCAGTATTGTGTGTGTGTGTGTGTGTATTAATTGCCTTGTACTTGTTTACCCCCCCTGGGGCTACATAAAAAAGCATCAGGGGGCACCATGAGTAGACCAAGGACCAAGGACTAGAGTGGGATATTTGGTATACTAGCTGAAATAAAGACTGGAGGCTGAGAAAGAAAAGACAGAAGATTTAATCAGTAATTCGAAGTTGGGTGATCAGCTTTACATTAGAGCTAACTGTATGTGAAACGTAAGGAGACCCTTATACTGTGTCCTTTTCCTCATCCATGCAAATACGTTTAGTTGACTATTTTACACTTAAAGGTCTACTCCCCCATAGGCTATTTTGACTTTAACTAGATGAAGGAATTCCTTGTTCCTTATCTCTTTCTTGATCTGGTCTTCTGTTCTTTTGCTTCTGCTCATCTTTTAGCCTATTATTTTCTTCTTTTGAAGGTTTCTTAGTAAAATAATTCTTGAATTTTAGCTGTTTTCTCCTCTAACATGATTCAGTTTTATATTTTTGTCATCTGTCTGGGAAGCTTTATGTGATTTCTGTAACCATTCTTTCTCCCTACATCTATCTCTACACGAATCAGCCACCACTACCAAAGTTTGCGGGTAGAGGAGCAGAATTAGTTTTATAATAACAAAAATGCATATCTGTATATAGTCTTCATGTTTGTTTCTAGATATCATCCTGTTTTTTTATTGTTCTAAATTTGTTAGTAAAACCATCTTCTCAGATTTAATATTTGTATCTATTTATATCATAATGTATCACATCATATCATTTCATAGCATATTGTAAAAGCTAGCTGATGTTAAACCATGATGGCATAGGGAAAAAGTGATAATGGATGTGGTAATAATTTAAATTGTGTTATGCTCATTGCCTACCTACATCCTTGGCAATGACATTGATGGGTCTGTCCTCACAGGGCCACATGTGTTTGTGTGTGTGTGTGTGTGTGTGTGTGTGTGTGTGTGAGAGAGAGAGAGAGAAAGAGTGGTAAGGATTAAGGATGATTATACACAGAGTAGGTTGTGAAACAGCTTGAGCTTAGTGAGGGAAAACTTGGCATATATCTAGTTTAAGCTGTACTCGCTCAAGAATCCAGAAAATTCATCTTTAACTTTGAAAAAAATATATATATATACTCACACATACTTTTTTTTGAAATGTGAAATACTGTGTTAAGGGAGGAAAAGAAGTGAAGTCAAATGTCATGTATAGGTCAGTTCATATTTTGATTTCCAAAAGTCACATTTTGTATGCTTCTTTACTTAAAGAATTTTAACTTTTCTTAAGTGCTAATGGATTTTTTTAAGTTGCTCACATTATATTTGAAAATTCACTTAGCTGGAAGGTAAGTGGGATTGATGAAATCAGGGAATTTACTCTTATAGAAGTAAGGATTTTTAAGTGGAACTTTTATTAAAAACTTTGTCCCTATATAAGTCCCTATATAAGTCTTGACCTTTTCCTTGCTAGCATCTATGTTTTGTGTTAACAGTGCATATTTACTTTCATATATAACATCTTGGGAGACTTTTGCTGTAGCATGACAGAGTAATGGCACTGGGCTAGCCCATGCACTATAAACACTGATCAAACTGGACACAGTACTTAACAATTATTTTAATCACTCAGCAAGAGGCAACACAGGACTGTGATCTCTGAGAGAAAAAGAAACCATAATCACCATTACTTTTTCTGGGGCTATTTCCAGCTTATAAAGCATAAAAATGGAGCTTTTAATCAGAGTATGATAGTCTTTTGGAGTTTAGGGGGTTAAAAATTAGAGTGCAGGGTTTCCAGGGTTTCCAAATGGGTTAGAGTTTGTAGAACCAGGGACGAGAGAGAAATAAGCTATGCAAAGAAATAAATCTGTCAAGGAATCATTTTTAAGTTTTTCACTAAATACTAAGTTGTGAGTGTGCAGGGGAAGCTGGGGAGCTGTGAAAGTAAACATAGATTGTGGAGGTCCCACATTTCTGAGAAAGATAGGGGCTACAACCAGCTGGAGCCTTGCTAAACACCATGGACATTCAATGTAGATTCCTGCATGTTTATAAATTAGGAATAGGGCTACTCTAGAGTTAGAATAAGAAACATTGTAGAGCTATGCTGACAATCAAAGTGATTCAAAATTAAATTAATTTTCTGCCTGAATAACACTCAGCATTCTTCAATGAAAGATTAAAAAAAAACCTACTTTCAATAACATAGCATCCATAATGATTTGGGTTAAAATATCACTACATAGGCATATGCATATGGCATAGGTATAGAAGCAAGAAATTCTGTGATTCATAATCAGGGATAAAAATAGTAGTAGAGACAGGTCCAGAGATGAAGAGATGTTAGAATTAGTAGACAGACTGTTCAAAACAGTTATTAAAATATGTCTAAGAATTTAAAGGAAAGAATGAACATGATGAGTAAACAGATGGGAAATCCCAGTAGAGAAATAGAAATTTAAAAAAATGAAAAGCTGGAACTCAAAAACACAATAACTAAAATGAAAAATTCATAATTTATACCTGATAAATATTAAAAAGTTTTGCTCATGAAAAGACTAAGATTGAAAATATATTTTTTCAAGATTTTATTTATTTATTTGACAGAGAGAGAAGTCACAAGTAGGCAGAGAGGCAGGCAGAGAGAGAGAGGGGGAAGCAGGCTCCCTGCTGAGTAGTGAGCCCAATCTGGGGCTTGATCCCAGGACCTTGGGATCATGACCGGAGCCGAAGGCAGAGGCTTTAACCCACTGAGCCACCCAGGCGCCCCCTAAGACTGAAAATATTTATGATACATATATCTGATGTTGGACTTCAGACTATCTAAAGAACTTTTAAAAATCAATTAAAAAAATTTCAAACCCATTTTTAAATAAATGAGCAAAAAACCCTGAACATTTATGAAGGGATAAATAGCACATGAAAAAATATTCAATATCATTAGTCATTAGGCTTATGAAACTGAAACCAGTGATTAATTTTAACATAATTTTAGAAGGTTAACATGAGTGAATATTGACAAGTATTCAAGCAACTGGAACACTGATTAGAAATTGGTATGTAAAAATGATACAACTAGTTTGGAAAGCCATTTTGCAGTTTTTAAAAAATTAAATTCAGTTAATTAACATATAATGTATTATTAGTTTCAGGGGTACAGGTCTGCGATTCATAAGTCTTAGATAATACCCAGTGCTCATTACCACACATACCCTCCCCAGTGTCCATCACCCAGTTACCCTGTCCCTCCACCCCTCTCCCCTCTAGCAACCCTGTTTTTTTCTCTATGATTAAAAGTCTGTTATGGTTTGTCTCCCTCTCTGGTTTCATCTTATTTCATTTTTTCTCTCTTCCCTTATGATCCTCTGCCTCATTTCTTAAATTTCACATATCATTGAGATCATATGATAATTGTCTTTCTCTGATTGACTTATTTCCCTTAGCATAATACCCTCTAGTTCCATCCATGTCGTTGCAAATGGCAAGATATAATTCTTTTTGATGGCCATGTAATATTCCTCTGTGTGTGTGTGTGTGTGTGTGTCTCACATTTTCTTTATTCATCTGTCAGTGGACATCTGGGCTCTTTCCATAGCTTGGCTCTTACAGACAGTGCTGCTATAAACATTGCAGTGCACGTGCCCTTCAGATCACATTTGTATCTTTGGGGTAAATACCTAGCAGTGCATTTGCTGGGTCATAGGGTAGATCTATTTTCAACTTTTTGAGGAAACTCCTTGCATTCCCACCAACAGTATAAGAGGGTTCCCCCTTTCTCTGCATTCTCGCCAACATCTGTCATTTCCTGAATGGTTAATTTTAGCCATTCTGACTGGTATAAGGTGGTATCTCATTGTTGCCAAGTGATGTTGAGCAATTTTTCCTATGTCTATTGGCCATTTCTATGTCTTCTTTGGAGAAATGACTGTTCATGTCTTCTGCCCATTTCTTGACTGGATTATTTATTGTTTGAGTGTTGAGTTTGATAACTTCTTTATAGATCTTGGATACTAGCCCTTTATCTGATATGTCTTTTTCAAATATCTTCTCCAATTCTGTTGGTTGTCTTTTGGTTTCCTTTGCTGTGTAGAAGCTTTTTTATCTCGATGAAGTCCCAGTAGTTCATTTTTGCCTTTGTTTCCCTTGCTTTTGGAGACATGTCTAGCAAGAAGTTCCTGTGACCAAAGTCGAAGAGGTTGTTGCCTGTGTTCTCTTGTAGGATTTTGATGGATTCCTATCTCACATTTAGGTCTTTCATCCATGTGAAGTCTGTTTTTGTGTATGGTGTAAGGAAACAGTCCTGTTTCATTCTTCTGCATGTGGCTGGTTAATTTGCCCAATACCATTTGTTGAAGAGACTGTCTTTTTTCTGTTGGATATTCTTTCTTTCTTTCTTATTCTATTTTTTTTTCAGTGTTCCAAAATGCAGTGCTTATGCACCACACACAGTGCTCCATGCAATTCGTGCCCTCCATAATACCCATCACCTAATCCCCAATCCCCCTCCCCTCCCAAACCCTCAGTTTGTTCCTCAGAGGCCACAGTCTCTCATGGTTTATCTCCCCCTTCGATTTCCCCTGACTCATTTCTCCTCTCCATCTCCTAATATTCTCTGTGTTATTCCTTATGTTTTACAAGTAAGTGAAACCATATGATAATTGACTCTCTCTGCTTGACTTCTTTCACTCAGCATATTCTCTTCCAGACCCATCCCATGTTGATACAAAAGGTGGGTATTCATCTTTTTCTGATGGAGGCATAATACCCCATTGTATATATGGACCATATCTTCTTTATCCATTGTCTGTTGAAGGCCATGTTGGTTCTTTCCACAGTTTGGTGACTGTGGCCATTGCTGCTATGAATATTAGGGTACAGATGGCCCTTCTTTTCACTACATCTGTATCTTTGGGGTAAATACCCAGTAGTGCAATTGCAGGGTCATAGGGTTCCTGCTATGTCAAAGAGTAGTTGACCATAGAGTTGAGGGTCTATTTCTGTTCTGTTGATCTATGTATCTGTTTCTGTGCCTGTACCATACTGTTTTGATGATTACAGCTTTCTAATAGAGCTTGAAGTCTGGTATTGTGATGCCGCCAGTTTTGGTTTTCCTTTTCAACATTCCTTTGTCTATTTGGGGTCTTTTCTGGTTCCACACAAATGTTAGGATTATTTGTTCTAGCTCAATGAAAAAAGCTGATGGTATTTTGATAGGGATAGCATTGAATGTATAGATGGCTCTAGGTAGCTTAGACATTTTAACAATATTTGTTCTTCCAATCTGTAGACATGGAACATTTTTCCATTTCTTCATGTCTTCTTCAGTTTCTTTCATGAGGGTTCTATAGTTTTCAGAGTACAGATCCTTTTCCTCTTGGGTTAGGTTTTTTCCTAGGTATCTTATGGTTTTGGGTACAGTTGTAAATAGGATCGACTCCTTAGTTTCTCTTTCTTCTGTGTCATTGTTAGTGTATAGGAATGCAGCTGATTTCTGTGCATTAACTTTATATCCTGCCACATTGAGGAATTCCTGTATGAATTCTAGCAAGTTTGGAGTGGAGTCCTTTGAGTTTTCCACATAGAATATCATGCCATCTTCAAAGAGTGAGAGTTTGACTTCTTTGCCTGTTTGGATGCTGTTTATTTCTTTTTGTTTTCTGATTGCTGAGGCTAGGACTTCTAGTACTATTCTGAACAGCAATTCCTGTTGTGTTCCTGTCCTTAAGAGAAAGGGTCTCAGTTTTTACCCACTGAGAATGATATCTGCTGTGGGGTTTTCATAAATGGCTTTTATGATACTGAGGTATGTGCCCTCTGTCCCTATGCTGTGAAGGGTTTACTCAAGAAAGGATGCTGTACTTTGTCATATGCTTTTTCTCTGTCTGTTGAGAGGATCATAGGGTTCTTGTCCTTTCTTTGATTTATGTAAAATAAATTTATTGATTGATTTGCATTTGTTAAATCAGCCTTGTAGCCCAGAAATAAATCCCACTTGGTCATAGTGAATAATCCTTTTAATGTACTGTTGGATCCTATTAGTATTTTGGTGAGAATTTTTGCATCCATGTTCACCAGGGATATTAGTCTGTAATTCTTTTTGGTGGGGTCTTCGTCTGGTTTGGGAATCAAGGTAATGTCTCATAGAAAGAATTTGGAAGTTTTCTTTCAATTTTGATTTTTTGAAATAGCTTCGGAATAATAGGTGTTAATTCTTCTTTAAATGTTAGGTAGAATTCTGCTGGGAAGCCATCTGGCCCTGGGCTTTTGTTTGCTGGGAGATTTTTTTTTTTTTAAGATTTTATTTATTTACTTGACAGACAGAGATCACAAGCAGGCAGAGAGGCAGGCAGAGAGAGAGGGGGAAGCAGGCTCCCTGCTGAGCAGAGAGCCCGATGCGGGGCTCGATCCCAGGACCCTGGGATCATGACTTGAGCTGAAGGCAGCAGCTTTAACCCACTGAGCCACCCATGTGCCCCTGCTGGGAGATTTTTGATTAATCCTTCAATTTCCTTGCTGGTTATGGGTCTTTTCAAGTTTTCTGTTTCTTCCTGGTTCAGTTTTAATAGTTTATACATCTCTGGGAATGCATCCATTTTTTCCAGGTTGCCTAATTTGTAGGTGTATATTTGCTCATAATATGTTCTTATAATTGTTTGTATTTCTTTGTTGTTGGTTGTGATCTCTCCTCTTTCATTCATTGTTTTATTTATTTGGGTTCTTTTTCTTCTTTTTGATAAATCTGGCCAGGGGTTTATCAGTCTTAATTCTTTCAAAGAACCAGCTCCTAGTTTTGTTGCTCCATTCTACTATTCTTTCAGTTTCTATTTCATTGATTTCTGCTTTAATCTTTATTATTTCTCTTCTCTGCTGGGTATAGGCTTTATTTGCTGTTCTTTCTTTAGCACCTTTAGGTGTAAAGTAAGGTTGTGCATTTGAGACCTTTCTTGTTTCTTGAGAAAGGCTTGTAGTGCTCTATACTTCCCTCTTAGGACTGCCTTTGCTGCATCCCAAAGATTTTGAACAATTGTGTTTTCATTTGCATTTATTTCCATGATTTCTTTTAATTCTTTTATAATTTCCTGATTGACCCATTCATTCTTTAGTAGGATATTCTTTAGGCTCCATGTAGTTGAATTCTTTCCAACTTCCCTTTTGTTATTGAGTTCCAGTTCCAAACATTGTAGACTGAAAATATTCATGGAATGATCCCAATATTTTGGTACCATTTGAGACCTGATTTGTGACCCAGGATGTGATCCATTCTGGGGAATGTTCTATGTGCATTCAACAAGAATGTATATTCTGTTGCTGTGGGGTAGAATATTCTGAATATATCTGTGAAGTCCATCTGGTCCAGTGTGTCATTCAAAGCCTTTATTTCCTTGTTGATCTTCTCCTTAGATGATCTGTCCATTGCAGTGAAGAGGGCTGTTAAAGTCCCCTACTATTATTGTATTATTAGTGATGTGTTTCTTTGCTTTTCTTATGAACTGACTTATATAATTGACTACTCCCATATTAGGGGCATGAATATTAACATTTGTTGAATCTTCATGTTGAATAGACCCTTTAGTTATGATATAGTGTCCGTCTCATTTCTTATTATAGTCTTTGGTTTAAAATCTAATTTGTCTGATAGAATGATTGCCACCCAGCTTTCTTTTGATGTCCATTAGCATGAAAAGTAGTTTTCCACCCCCTCACTTTAAATCTGGAGGTGTCTTTGGGTCTAAAATGAGTCTTTTGCAGACAGCATATTGATGGGTCTTGCTTTTTTAATCCAGGCACCTGAAACTTTAAAAAGCTATTGAGAGTACATCAAAATTAAAAACTTCTGCACAGCAAAAGAAACAATAAAATGAAAAGGCAAACTGAGAGTGGGAGACAATATTTGCAGATTTCATATATAATAAAAAGTCAGTATCTAAAATATATAAAAATCTTATAAAACCGAACACCCCCCTAAACCCCAAATCCTATTAAAAATGGGCAGGAGACATGAACAGATATTTCTCCAAAGAAGACATTGAGATGGTGAATAGACACACAAATAGTTGCTCAACCTCACTGATCATCAAGGGAATGCAAATCAAAACTACAATGACATATCACTTCATACCTGTCAGAATGGATAAAATAAAACACACACACACACACACACACACACACACAATAACAAGTGTTGGCAAGGATGTGGAGAAAAAGGAACCCTCATGTACTGTTGATGGGAGTGCAAACTGGTGCAGTGACTGTGAAGTACTGTATAGAGGCTCCTTAAAAACTTAAAAATAGAACTACCCTATAATCTAGGAATCACTCTATTGAGTATATATCTGAATCATACAAAAAAGCTAACTAAAAGCTTTTATGTTTATAGCAACATTATTTAAAATAGCCAAATTATGGAAGCTGTCCAAGTATCCATCAACAGATGGATAAAGAAGCTAGTACACACACACACACACACACACACTATGGAATATTATGCAGCCATAAAAATGATTGAAGTCGTGCATTTGCAATGACATGGATGGAGCTAGAGAGTATAATGTTAAGTAAAATAAATCAGAGAGAGGCAAATATAATATGATTTCAGTCATGTGGAATTTAAGAAACAAAGGGAACAAAGAGAAAACAAGAAACAGACTCTTTTTAAAAGAAGGTTTAGGAGCGCCTGGGTGACTCAGTGGGTTAAAGCCGCTGCCTTCGGCTCAGGTCATGATCTCAGGGTCATGGGATCGAGCCCTGCATCGGGCTCTCTGCTCTGCGGACAACCTGCTTCCTCCTCTCTCTCTCTGCCTCTCTGCCTACTTGTGATCTCTGTCTATCAAATAAATAAAATAAAAAATCTTTAAAAAATAAAATAAAAGAAGGTTTATTTTACGCAGGGGGGAGGAGCAGAGCGAGAGAGAGAATCTCAGGCAGACTCCCCTCTGTAGAGCCTGACTCATAGCTGGACCTCATGACCCTGAGATCATGACCTGAGCCGAAATCGAGTCAGATTCTTAACTGACTGAGTCACCAGGTGTCCCCCACAAAATAGACACTTAAATACAGAGAACAAAGTGATGATTACCAGAGGGGAGGTGGGTGGGGCAAATGGGTGAAATAGGTGATGGGAGTTAAAGAATACACTTACCATGTTGAACACTGAGTAGTGTATAGAATTGTTGAATCACTATATTTTACGCCTGAAAGCAAATAACACTGTATGTTAATGATACTGAAATTAAAATGAACTTAAAAAAATAAAATAGGACAAAAGAACATTGGTTCTTCCTTGATGGGAACCACTAGATTGAGTGGAAGGGGGTATGTGGGAACTTTCTGGGGTGATAGAAATATTTGTTATGATAGACTTGTGGGTTACATAATGTCAAACTGTACCATATAATGTCTATGTTGTTTTATAAAAATTATACTTGGGTTTAAAGTATAGGCACATTTTGGATTATTTAATTCCTTCTCTTTGTGATTTCAAAAGAATTTTATAGTTACCTCTGTGCTGTTTGAAATCTGTAGGTTAAATAGGATATTTTTTAACCAATTTAACAAGATTGCAGTATAAATTTGTTTAAATTATTTTTTTTCCCTAAAGTATTTTACCAAGCATTAGTTATTTTTAGAACTATAAGACCACAACAAATTGCTTTGTAGTCAAATACTGATTATGTATGGTACTGGTTGTGTAACGCCATGAGTAAGTGTGCCATGTTGAAGGCAAAGTCTTTAGACTCAGTTTTTCCTGATGGTTTAGGGAAGGGAAATGGGACACAGTGGTAAGATAAGGAAGCCTTGCTGGAACATTTTGGGAATCGAAGACATTCATCTGCTTTTTGCCAGTCAATGGTTGGACATTAACCTAAAACTTGACAAAAATTTTGTACTGTATCATTTCTCCTACTTGACAAAAGAGGAAACTAAATTTCAGACAAATAAGTTGTCAGGATCAGACAACTAGTAAAGCAGTGTTAATACGCCATCAAAAGAAAACATGAATAATTAGTCATAACTAAATTGTGGAGGCATGTAGGTGGCTCAGTAGGTTAGGTGTCTGCCTTTTGCTCAGGTCATGATTCCAAGGTCCTGGGATTGAGCCCAGCATTGGGCTTTGGGCTTCCTGCTCAGTGGGGAGTCTGCTTCTCCCTCTCCCTCTGCCCCTCACTCTGCTCATGCATTCTTCTCTCTCTCTTTCTCAAATAAAATCTTAAAAAGAAAAAGAAATTATGATCCTTTTAAGCAATCCATTTTCAGAGAAATAAGTTTTGAAGAATACATTTTTCTGAAAAATTGGGCCATAATCATGGAGAGATTAAGGTCAACCTTCTGCCTAAGATCGACCGCTCCTTCTTTCTTTCTTCCTCTTTTTCCTTCCTTCCTTCCTTCCTTCCTTCTAAAATATTTTATTTATTTGACAGAGAAACAGACACAAGTAGGGGATCAGCAGGAAGAGGGAGAGGAAGAAGCAGGCCCCCTGCTGAGCAGGAAGCCCTAAGCAGGACTCTGGGATCATGACCTGAGCCAGAGGCAGAGCAGAAACTGACTGAGTCACCCAGGCACTCCTAAGAACCATTCTTTTTTCATTTATCTAAAATCCAAAGATTTATCAGAAACCTCACACAGGATCATTTCTTTTGCTGAGGACATGAATGACATGCAGTTGTTGAATCCAGTTGATACTTTTGGACACAGTTGATCAGTCCCTTCTTGAAACACTTTCCTTGGCTGAAATGATGCAACACTGTCCTGGTTCTCCTTCTGCCTTCCTGTTAATTCCTTCTCAGTTTCCTGCCCTTTGCTCCTCCACGTTTTTATATTAGAGCCTTTCAAAACATTTTTATTTTTTTCATTTCTCTTTCCCCTATTGATGCTCTTTGCCTCATCTTCCAACACTTCAGAGCTACATGCTAAGCTCTTTCCTGAGGCTCTCATGTGTTTTCTCATCTATTTGGAGTTATTTTCCTCTCCCTCTTTGCATTGTTAGAATTTATTGCCAGTTACATTGCTCATATCTGTGTATACTGGTATGACTATCTTTCTTTTAATTTACTGCCATTTTAAAAAATCAATCACTTTTTAAGAATTAAAATTAGTGTATTGGACATTGAAATCCAATATCTTTATAATAAATGAAAAATAGAATGATTATATGCCCATAATTAGAAGGAAGTTATTAAAAGCAAATACACTGTATAATAACTAATTCTATCTGCACTTAACTGAATTTGGGATATAATGATCTAGTCATTTTCTTCTTTCTGTAGAGTTTTTTTTTCCTTTTTTATCTGTCAGTGGCCAATTACATTGCTTTTCTAATGTTAAGCTAACTTTGCATTTCTGCTACAAACCAACATGATCATGATAAATGATCCTTTTTACCAGTTGCTTGGTTCAGTTTGCCAATACTTTTGAAAGATTTTTGCATCTACATTCTTTTTTTTTTTTAAGATTTTTATTTGTTTATTTGACAGACAGATCACAAGTAGGCAGAGAGGCAGGCAGAGAGAGAGAGGAGGAAGCAGGCTCCCCACTGAGCAGAGAGCCTGATGCGGGGCTCCATCCCAGAGATCACGACCTGAGCTGAAGGCAGAGGCTTTAACCCACTGAGCCACCCAGACACCCCTGTGTCTACATTCAAAATGAGATTGGACTATATTTACTCTTATTACTCTTCTTATTTGGTTTTGATATCAAGGAAATACTAATTTGATCTACTAAACTAAAGTTTATCCCATTTTTCTGTTCTCTGGAAGTCTGTAGGATTTAAGTGAGTTTTTCCTTAAACTTGCCAGTAAGCCTGTAGTTTGTTTTAGAGAAAGTTTTATGTTACTGGTTCAGTTCCATTTTTTTTATCTCAAGTTTATTATTTCTTTTGACAAATTTGTATGTTGTATTTTTTGTAGGAATTTTCTAGCACAGTTTCTTTTTTTTTTAAAGCAAGTGAGGCTTCTTTTTTTTTTTTTTTAAATTTTTTATTTATTTATTTGTTAGAGAGAGAGAGTGAGTACAGGCAGACAGAGAGGCAGGCAGAGGCAGAGGGAGAAGCAGGCTCCCTGCCGAGCAAGGAGCCCGATGTGGGACTCGAACCCAGGACGCTGGGATCATGACCCGAGCCGAAGGCAGCCGCTTAACCAACTGAGCCACCCAGGCGTCCCTCTAGCACAGTTTTTACTGAATTCCAAATTTATAGAAGTAAAGTTATAACATACACTTATTATCTTTTCAATATCTGTAAGACTTATATATGCTCACCCTATTTTATTTTATTTATTTATTTATTTATTTATTTTAAGATTTTATTTATTTATTTGTTAGAGAGAGAGAGAGCGCGTGAGCATAGGCAGACAGAGTGGCAGGCAGAGGCAGAGGGAGAAGCAGGTTCCCTGCTGAGCAAGGAACCCGATGTGGGACTCGATCCCAGGACGCTGGGATCATGACCTGAGCCGAAGGCAGCTGCTTAACCAACTGAGCCACCCAGGTGTCCCTCTAGCACAGTTTTTACTGAATTCCAAATTTATAGAAATAAAGTTATAACATACACTTATTATCTTTTCAATATCTGTAAGACTTATTTATGCTCACCCTATTTTATTTTTGATATGAATTATCTTTTTATTATTTTTGCTCAATCCTCATATATATATATTTTCACATGATATTAATCTTCAAATTTTGGCTCTGTTTGTCTTCTGTATTATAGTTATCATTTTATTTTATCATCATCATCAATGTTTGCTCTTTTTCTCTAATATTTCATTCTTTCTGCCTTTCCCCCCCTGTTCTTTCTATAATTTCCTGAGATGGATGCCGAAATCATTACATTTAAGCCATTCATCATTCTTCTTTTTATATGTACATATTTAATTTTCTATGCCATACTTCAAAATTTGATGTTATATTTTTCATTATTGTCAGCTCAGTATATTTTAAAAATTCTCTCTTGATTTCCTTTTGACATATGTTTTTATAATGTCCAAACATACGGGGATTTTCTAATTATATTTTGATTGTTGATAGTTGGCAAAAATCATAAACCTTATGATTACTTTCATGTTTATTGATGCTTGCTTTATGGCACAGAATATGGTTCCACTTTTATAATTGTTCTGCTTGTTCGTAGAAGAATTTAACTTGCAATGTTGGGTACTCTGATACACACTGAGTCAACTTTTTTCCTCTACATCTTTCTTAAGTTTATATGTGCTCCCACTGACTGTATATTTATTTGGCTTTTACTCCTTGTAGTCCTGTTATTTTATAAATTTATACATTTTAAGTCACATTATTGATTACGTACATATTTTAAATTAAAAGTTTCTTGGTGATTCTTTTATCATTATTATGTCCTTTACATTTAATGTAGCAATTATGTAGCAATATATTTGTCATGTATTCTAATTCTTTATCTCTTTGAATTCTTAGATTCATTATTTTATCTGGTCAGTATTTATGTACAGATCCTATTATTTTACCTCTTTATTCGCTCATCATTTCTTCTTATATCTCAGCCTTTTTTTTTAACACCAGTTTTGTTTTGTCTGATGCAAACTCCTTATTTGCTTTCCTTGAGACATCCCCTTTGCTGAATAATAGTCAGGACTTTCTGATAACTATGAGGACTTCCTTATATTTCAGGGGCTAACCTAAGTGAAAGAAAAGTTGTGCAGCATCATTGAATACCTATAATATATTAGGCGTCATCGCAGGGGTTAGGAATAGCACAATGAACAATAAAATCAAGGAACTTCGAAACAGGAAGTGAGAGGTCAAGACAATAAAAATATAAGCAACATAATTGTGATAATTGCTATTAAGTATAAAATAGGCTGTGTGAAAGAATAAAGGAGGAGGGGTGTTGGGTCTACTTTAGAGTGAATAGTTAGGAAAGGCATCTCAGAGGACTTGACTGAGCTCTGGTTGAAGAGAAGTTATGCTGGCTAAGAGTAGAAGATGAAGTATTCTAGATAAAGGATGGAGCTTGACTTTAGGCTCTTCGATGACTTGTTTTGGGAGAGAAAGGAAGTGAGGGTGGTTGAAATGTAGTGAGCAAAGAAGAAAGTGAAGTTTGATAAGATAGGCAAGGGTCAGATCATGGAGGGCTTCGTAGGTCTTGACAATGAATTTGACTTATATTTGTAATGTTTTGGGGAAGCAAGTGGAGGATTGAAATAGGAAATTGATATAAAGTTCACTATATATTTTTAAATACTACTTTTGCTATTATACAGAATAAGAAGACTTGGTGGAAGGCAGACATGGAATTTGGAAGACAGGATTAATGGTGTTTTTGAATAGATTGGTGGCAGTAGAGAAGGAGATAATTGAACCAATTTTAACTGTACTTTGGAGCTAGAATGGACAGAATTTACCGATGTTGATGCATCCTACTTTATTATTGTTGTTGTTATTGTTGTTATTACTACTTTGCTAGGGACACTGGGGTAAAATGTGATATTGTTAATTAATTGAGCCAGATTAAGGGAAAATGTACAGTAAATGAGAAATTTGGGAAAATTTTTTAATATTCCCTTTTGGATGAGTTAAGCTTGAGATATCTGTGGAATGTTTAAGTCAAGATGTCAATTGAACATTTGGATATAGAAATCTGGATCTCAGAGGAGCCATGGGCTGAACATAAAAATTTAAGTGTCATCAGCATTAAGTGTTTTTAAAGCTCTGAAAGTGGATGAGATTACCTCAGGGGAAAGTATGGTGAAAGAATAAAGAGCTAGGACTGAGTCCTGAGGAATTTTAATATCTAAATGTTGGGTATGGGAGATAGCCAGGTCAGGGAAAGAAGAGGAACTCAAGGTGCCACAGAAGTCAAAGACATGAGAGTTCCAAAAAGAAGAGTAAAGTTTTTCCCCACGTTGGAGGATTGTTCACTAATTTAATCTTACAAAATGGAAAAATGGAACCCTTTCTTTCTTGACTAGTTTAGCCTCAAATCACCTAACAGTGTTTACTATGATCTTTGGTTTTCTTAAACCTCTGCTCAGATAACTGGTTATTGCTCTTACTGAAGACATTTAAGCCATTAAGACATTTTGAAGGTAAAAAAGATGATTTTTCAGCTCCAAGATAAAATAGGCCTTCATGGTTTGAAATAAGTATAATAAAACATTAATCAAAATTCTATTTTGAAATTGCTTAAGAAAAAATTCCTGAAACATTTCTTTCAGTTTTTCTCTGAAAACTAGCAAGAGAATTGTGCTAGATTACATGAAGTTAAAGGGAAAAGGTAAATTTGCTTTGGATTTCTCCATGCCCTTGTTCATCATAGTTAGATCAGCTTTGGTGATGGTTATCTGTAAATGAATATTATCAGGAATACCATGGGTTTCAGCTGACACAGAAATTGCTAGAGGTCTGATTGCAGTTAAGTAGTAAACATCTCCTATTAGGCTTTTATAAAACTTCACCACTGATAGAAATGCCAGTGCTTAGGGGGAAAAATGTCTATTGTTGGTCAGAGCTGTAATTAAAAACTATACTTTGTTTTCAGTCCAATTTTGGAAAGAATACAGGAGAAAAAAAGCAAGATGTAAATTTTACAATGCCTTGGCAATGTATCCAGTTCTCAGTTGAACAAAGAAGCTTATATGCAGAAAATCTTGTAGGAATAAAGCATATAAAATAAATAAAAAGCTTCCAGTGCTTAATTCCAATCTTCTCCACAGCAACTGGAGCTGCTGATAAGACACCTACTTGGAGTAATGATGCATAATGTGAAAATGCAATAACCCAGACCTCATAAGTACGGACGGATGCCATCTTTTTAAAGGAAATGGTTGCAAATGTGAAGTGCAATGTGCTGAACCATTTTCAAAGGTATTTTCATAAACACGGCAAAATGCCAAGGTTTGGTTTTTCCCAACATGATAGGAAGAGCAAGCGTTGGTAACTATTATAGGGGCATCCGGTATTTGTCCATGTTGTATCATATAAATGTTTATGTACTGTCGATTCATTATTAGTGGCAGTTTTAATGGGAGTATAAATATTATAAAGAGTGTTTACTACAGATAAATCATAGGGGTGCTGAAGTAATTTGCAGTACTAAAGCTCATTTTGGATAATTACAGTGCCCCTGAAGAATGTGTTTATATATTACAAAGAAAGAGATTGTTAAGGAGAAAACTGTTTTGGAGTTAGTCACATTCTGAAAAGAGTAGAGGCTGATACTGTTTGGGACTAGTTTAGGAATGTGTGAGAATATTAATGAAAAAAGATTTTGTGAGTTGGAAAGAGAGGAAAACCACTGTAATTTCAGTTGCTGGGCTAACCTTACTCAGTCAAATTCATGTAGAGGACTTAGTGTTAACTACAGAAATAATAAGAAATGATTAGTTAAGATTATGCTGGCAGTAAAAATACTAATATTTTATTGCACATTGAATTCTAGCTCACATTTTATGCAGATGTAAATTAGACTGCAATGTTGTTTATCCTTGTTTTATGAAGGCTATTTTCATCACAGTATTAAAGGTTATTATTGGTTTACCTCCCACTTCCTATTTTATTCTATAAGGTGATCTTTAGCTTCCTTATTTTCCCTGAAATTAATAAGCCACAGTAAACTTTAAATTCAGTGAGTTAAAGAGAATTAAATAATTGTGTCCTAGGCTTTGGAAGGTGATGTTATAAAGAGCTTAAATCCTCCCCCCCCCCTTCAAGTATTGTTGATTTGTAAACTAGTCTGGCTTGGTCTTCTTATAAATGTTCTACTGACTAATTTCCTATGAAACATAAATTTCTTTTCCTTTTTGACAGGCTAGTCAGAATCTGCCAGTTTGGTGATTGTTTAAGAAAAATGCAGCATAGAAGAAAAAAAATGCTGCAGCAAAGTGAAATGAGCATAAAATTAGATTTAGCTGAGATTGAGGTATCTATATTGTCATTTAAAAGTGAATTCAACAGCCATTAAGTGAATTTTGTGTTTAGGTTGGAAAGTGAATAGCAGCTGGATGGAGAGAAACAATGGGCTTTTCTCCTCTGGCTGCTTCCCCCATAGCCGTCTGCCTTCTGGAATGACTCCTTTGCCTGTGCTGTGTGGTATACTGTTCTACGGTTTGGCTTGCAGGGTTCCATGCGTGAGTGCACACACATGTGTGCACTGGTGCAAAAAGATCAAATAAAGTCCATAATAAAGAGTACTACTTGAATAAATTTGTTGTTTATGTTACTTGCCCCTAAGTGTTAGCTTTTTCTCAATATCAGTCTTTCCTCAGGGAAAGAGTTTAATCAGCTCTACCTGGCAAAAAATATTCACATCCTTTACTGGTAATATTTCCTGGCTTTCTGACTTCAGTGGAAATTTGGGAAGCCTGGTATAGTTCAGATGTAGTAACAGATGTTTTGGTTCTTCTACTTCTTATCACATTCACATTTGGTTTACTTAGTATGGCTTCAAAGCTCTTGGTGGCATCTGATGTACAGATTCATTTCATTACTCATCCTCTACCATTCATTCTTTAAGAAAATGAGTGTCAAGAAAAATCTTCATTTTTTTAAGTAAAGAGGCTCTGAGGTCTTAGTATTTTCAACCTGTTTCAGTTCTCTTCACAGTCAGTTATGATACTGCTTTGGTTTCAGATGTGAACTCAGATTAGTTTAGTGTTAGAACTGAATCTTTATGTTTCATTAGTGTGTAGATGAATGCCAGCTAACTTGTTTGGACAACTAGTTCTTAAAAGCAGGTCAGTTTTTTCCACTGGCTATCATTAGAAACTGGATTTGCATTTCTTTAGGGGAAAAAAGAAATTGAGACTGTGTTGAAAATTTTGGGTGGAGATAGAGGATTGCAACATTATATGCTGGACGCTGTAGTATAGCAACATTGTTGGAACTTCTCAAAATTACTTCATCCAAATTTTTCTTTCTTTTCAAATACTCTTCTTACTCTAAGAATGTATTCACCATGGTAAGCAAATCTTGTAAATTGAGGGAATTTTTAAGATGCTTATGTACTCACCCTATGTGGACATATGATATCTAGGAAAATTTTCTTTCATTTTCTCCTAGCACCCAGTTGATTCACTTTTGTGTCTATTATAGATCATTATCTAGGCAAATTTAGAAGGATTTATGTACATCAGCAATCGAAACTCCAGGATAAACCTGTGGCCCACTGGTTACAGGGTCCCATTAGTGTAAGGATTCAAAATCCTTACTCTGGAGCTTCCAGATTGGTGAACAAGAACACATAAACATGTTGAGAGGGTGATGCATCCCAGACTCCATAGTGATTGAAGCTCCTGTGCTCGGGCCCCTTCCAGACTTTGTCCCATGAACCTCTTCATCTGGTCCTTCATTTGCAACCTTTAATATCCTTTGTAATAAACCAGTAATCTATTCTACTTTGCCCAGGAAAGGAGAGTAGGAGACCAGGTGATGCAGCAACAAATGTCAAGAGTGTCTTAGGTGGACGTGGTAAAGGGAAGAGATTTCATAGGATGCAGGACTATAAACAAATGCAGAGCTAAGACATAGCCTGGTGACTTTGACTAACATGCATAGCAATAGCAGACAACATTCCTGGACAAACATCAGCTATTATAAATCCATGATTACAGAAGCCATGGAATAAAGGTGATTGATCATGAAGAAAGAAGACATTCTCATAACAGTGGTACTAGCCCTGGAAGATTTACCTCACTACTCTTATTAAATGAAATACATCAACTCCCTTCTGTTTTATCCACTATAGTAGAATTTTCTGTTATAATGAATCCAAATCTAAGTGATGATGTGGGCAAATTGATATGTGTAAGCACCTATTATGTGTTAGTGTGATTACAAGCACTTTACGTACTAACTTCTGAAATTCACACAATGACCTTTTAAGATAGATCAAAGTTTCTCAAGGTGTGGTCCCAGGACCAGCATCATCACCGTTACCTGGCAGCTTGTTAGAAATGTACATTTTGGGGCCTGACCTCAATTGTTCTGAATGAGAAACTCTGGGGGCGGGGACTTAGCAGTCTGTGTTTTGATAAGATCTCCAGTCAATTCTGATGTATGCTGAAGTTTGACAACCACTGAGATAGGGTATTGCATTTATCCCCATTTTGGAGATAAGTTGACCGAGCTGAATTTAAGTCACTTGCTCAATGTTATATACCTAGCAAGACTGACTCCTAAGTCTGTATGTGTAACCACTACATTATACCCCTGATGCCCATCAAGTGTTAAGAACTTTTGCTCTCAGGAAGTGGTCTTTAAATTTTGAAAACATACTCTTTTGAAAAATTACATAACTCCTTGTACATTTTTTTTAAGATTTTATTTATTTATTTGTCAGAGAGAGTGAGCACAGGCAGACAGAATGGCAGGCAGAGGCGGAGGGAGAAGCAGGCTCCCCGCTGAGCAAGGAGCCCGATGCGGGACTCGAACCCAGGACGTTGGGATCATGACCTGAGCCGAAGGCAGCCGCTTAACCAGCTGAGTCACCCAGGCGTCCCATACATTTTTTTTTTAAGTTGGCATCTAAAAATTCCATATCACAAGGTTAAATAATTATAAAGAATATGATTTTTAGTACATTGTAAATTGTGACATTTTAAAATGTGTTCTGTCGGTCTTCTAAATGTATCCTGTGAAATGTAAATGCCATAGCATTTTAAATTTACTATCATCCATTAAAAAAAGCTTTTCTCTAATATTAAAAAAAATTCTTACATAAGTTCAGCCCCACCTCCTTGTGCAAACATGGATCACAACAAAGCACAAATGAGATCTAGAGATAGGGATTCAAAAAGACCAATTCTGCCTCTTGTTGATTATATAATTTGGCAAGTTATTTTACTTATGTAAACCTCAGTGTCCTCCTCTATAAAATGATCATATTAATATTTCCTTTCAGGGGGTTGTGAGGATCAAATGAGATATTAAATACCCAGTGCAGACTCTGGCAATTATAGGAGCTCGTTTCCTAAGTATATCTTTTTTTTTTCCTTCTTTCTTCATGAGTTTTCCTTCTCCTGATCTGGAGGAACTCATCTTGCATTTGACCTCCCTCTGCCCATGTTTGTAAGACTGGGCATTGAACTCAGCTGGTGTTGGGCTGGTTGCAGTACCTGCTAAATTAGGAGAACTTGTAGGCCCACCTAGCATCACATCTTCCACCAGTGTAATAACACCTCTTATATGGCTGTTTTCTCCTATTACCACTGCACATAATCCAGACCCATGAAACCCAGACACTTTCTATTCAGAGAGTGCCAGAAGTGTGTGAGGATGAGTGAGCAGAGAGGGATCAATACTCATATGGAGTGAGCAATATGCCCTGACCTGACATCCACTATCTTATGTAATCCTTACAGTATTCCTAAAGGGAGGATATGATGCTTCCTTGTATAATTCAGATGATATAAATATTCTTCCTGCATCCATGCAGCTAATATTAGTTTTATATTTATATTTGTATTATTATTTATTTATTTATATTATTATTATATTAATATATTTATATTATATTTATATTTATATTTATATCAGAATTAGAATAAGATACAGATCCTTCTGATTTAAAGTCCAAGAACTCCCTACTATACCACACAGAGGTTGGTCTCAGATAGCTATGACTTCAAAACTGATAGATGTATGCTAGAGGGGAATGAGATCTGAAGACAACTCCAGCTGTAAAGATGCTAAATAAGCTGTGGACTTCCTGGCTCCACTTCTGTCTGCTCCTTAATTCTCAGTGGGATTATTGCCTGATTTATCCCATATATTCTATAAATCCCCATCAAATTGGTCTTCTCGAGCATCTGGTCCTTTCTATGCTTCAGATTCTTCTTTCCTTCAATAGTCAGGATGTTGCATTTTGCCCACCAGTTTCTGGACTTGAAACAATTGATGAAGACCAGATTTTACCTTGACTTGGTTATCTCAGACTCTGTTCTACATAGTGGAGACGGGAAATGTCAAATCTATGGACTTGACTTTAGGATAGATAAGCTTCTAAAAATAAATTCAAAACGAAGAATTCCCAGACATTAAAAAAATTACATATGTTAAAATATAATTTCACTAATTATATAATATTTAATTGCCTCTTTATAATTAATGATAAGCTAAGTACTACTGGTTAGCTAAGCTCTGTGCTTTTAAAAAATTCTCTTTTAAATTAATGGTGATTAGTTTACTTGAGTTAGTTCTCCCCTTGATTTTTAGCTATTGTTTTTGCATCCATACTTTTCAAGATTAAGTAATTTTAATAGTCATTATGGTTAACATATAGTCATTCTGTGGTTAAACTTTTCATATGAGTATTGTTCTTCATTTCCAGATCGGATTGTCTTCTCGGTCTGGTATAGCCTGAAGAATTACTTCTTGTAGTGAAGCTTTATAAAGAAAACTTTTTGCCAAGCTTCTAAAATATCCTTTTATACAGGAGTACTTTATGAATTTTTTTTTCCTTTAGATTTACCCCCCTCTCCACAGTTGTTTACTAAAAGACTACTGCAACTTCTTTTTTCTTTTTTTAGTGGGTTTCTTTAGAACCATAACTGACATTATCATTTAGCTATATATGGCCCTGGTGACTGCTACTGGATGAGACATACAAGGAGACTGGCATTTTCAGGAGATGAGCCTGTAGTTCCAACTACGTACAGAGGATGAAGGGGAGTCTGAAATGTACACTTGATAGCCAGAGGCCATGCTAGTGGAGAATAGCAACAGTTCTGAATACTGAAATCTCAAAAATGTATATATGAAGCACAACCTCTGGGACTTCATGGAAAGCAATCAAATGGGAAGTGAGAAAGTATTAAGTCTAGAGTCTAGAGTCAGAGCTTAGAGAAGAAATGTCAAGTGTGAAACTCTCTGCTTAGTAGGACTGAGATCTAAGCAATACACTGGGATTCTAAACAAAGGGGAAACATATGGGAGTGTGGGTGAGCTTGAGTTTCAGGAATACATCTCAGGTCTCAGAACAGGGCACAAGATAGATAACCTGAGACCAAATTCTACAGTGTTAGACAAAATACTACTAGTTTCAAAAATCTCATCTGCTTGAAGTTCAGTTAGGTCTTGGGAATAAATCTTAAAAGATTCAGACATGGGGAATTGAGATAAGTGGAATAAAGGTATCAAGGTTGGACCAACTAGCCTTTTAACTTAGAATGTAATTAACTATAAATTTTACCTAGTTCATGTGTAATTATAAGTGAAGATGTTTCTTTGCTACAACTATGTGGAGACACTTTTGGTACTCTGTCATTTCCCTGAAAACTCCTTTATTTCCCAGTGCCACTTCTGCATGTGCTGCTTCTTTAGAGCATTCAGCCTTGGGCTGCAGGGATCACCTAGGCCAGGTGGTAAACAGAGTGGTGTAATTTATGTTCCAGAGCTCCCTGCATGATGTGGCTGAATTGGGGTTCATTTGAAAATGCATCCTCTTTGGCTTCTTTTTCAGTGCCTCATTTCTCCTAGAAGAAA
Source organism: Taxidea taxus jeffersonii (assembly GCA_003697995.1). Classification (NCBI taxonomy): domain Eukaryota; kingdom Metazoa; phylum Chordata; class Mammalia; order Carnivora; family Mustelidae; genus Taxidea; species Taxidea taxus. Next base: position 34,984 of record RCUC01134201.1, read on the forward strand.
TTTTCTACTAAATGGCTTGTACATGAGTCTTTCTCTTATGTGCTGTTTCTGGGGAAACTGAGTTAAGATAACCCACATTTGTGATAGTTTAGGAAATAGTGAAAATATACTCACAGTAACCGTAAGTATGATGTTATAGAGAGTATTAACTGCAGCTTTGAGAATGCAGTATGGGGACGGAATTTGGATACATCAGTTCCTTTGTTTTATAGCTCTGACACTATTCTTTGTTTTTTGAGTTTTTTTTTTTTTTTTAATGATTGGACTGTTCTTGAAATACTTTAATCTAAATCCCAATCTTGTAGTCACTATTATAGATTAGCATTCAGCTTGATATTTGGTGATGGATACCATAGCAGCTTAGAAAGGGACTGCACCTTTTCAAGTAACCTCTTTTATATAAAAAGAACCAAGAAATGTTAGGTTCTTGCTATTGTGTACTTACCTTTGTATTTGATAATCCTTCCATATTGCTGCACTGTTGTTGCTGGCTTATTACTGAAAATTTAATAGTATTTAATTAAAATCTGGAAATGTGCTTTCAATGCTATTACCCTAAAAAGTGGGGAAAAAAAAGGCTCATCCTTACCATTTGCATTATACTGGAAACTGTTAAACACTTAATCTTCTCGCATAGTGGTTCTGTGCTTTTAAGAGGATTACATTATTAATTGTTTAATTATTCATTATGCCGCATTTTGCCATTCAGTACAAAAGCTTTTTTAAAATTAATTTAATGTTTTATCCTTCTTAGCAGTCATTCTTTGTACTGGTCTCTCTGTTCTTTCATGATAGGATGTCACAGCAAAGAATCAAGAGGATGCCTTGTTGAAAGCTAAGCCTTTAGCTTTAGCAAATAGATCTTTTGCCAGAGCAATGACTCAACACAACACAAGGCAACTGAGTCTTGCTGTACTCCAGAGACTGTGGTAAGAAATATGTCACCAGCGGGAGCATCATTAATCATAATTGTAGGAGTGACAGTCAATTTCTTGACCTCATTGATACTGGCAGGGAGGTCAGTGCTTCAAGCAGTTCATCCTTCAGGCAGGGAAAACTATTGGGAAGATTTCCTTTTTTTTATTGCTGGCATTTTTATTTAATTCCATCATTTTCCCCACAGTCTGGGCAGAAGTACCAAAGCTTCAAACAGGCAAAGTCTGGCCCTTTTTCTTTTTCTCTCTGCCAAAAGTAACCTTGGCAATTGATGGTTTGGGGGAAAGCTACCACACCCCTTTTCCTCAGCTGTGTGTTCTCTTGTCCTACCTTCCCTCTTTTGCCTTCTCCTTTTTTCCACCTCTTCTCTCTTGGCATCTGAAGAGCAGGAGGGAAGGAAAAGTCATTCTAAAGGAGCCTGGTGATAGCAGCCCTGTCCATTTCTCTGTGTTGATTGTAGGGGTAGTTTATGAAGAAACTTTTTTCATGCATGATGGCGCCTACGCCCCTCCAGCAGTGGTAAGTCTGGCAGCCTGCTGCTGGAAAGGAGCTGGTGCTGATTTTAGAGCCCATCTCAGCTAATGAACTTCATCCCAGGCCCCAGAGAGGAACCTTTATAAAAGAAAACATGAATGAATAAATTAATGAATGAATGAACGAATTCATTGGATGAATGGATGAATTCATTCAATGAATGAAAAGAATTTAAGGACCTTAGTTTGTAAACCTGAATGTATATTCAGACATGAAAATATAATTGATTTCATACAGAACATCATCATGATATCCTAGTAAAAGACAGATATAAAAGTAGTGAGTGAATGCCTGAAAGGCAGTTTAAATAACTCATTGTCTTGCTGCTCTGCCAGACATATTGTGGGGTCCTGGAGGTACACAGTTAACAGGTTACACGTGATTCTGTATATATAGTGTGCACATTCTTGGGGGATGGAAGATGGATAAATAAATAAGTAAAAAAAAAATTAAAATAGTGGTAAGGAAAAAAGAATGAGATGAGAGTATGTGGTCTTGGGTTGTTAGTTTATTTATTTTTTGGGGGGTGGTGGGGGTGGTTACTTTAGATGTCATAGTAAAGGAATGCCTAGCTGGGAAGGTAGAGTTATAAATGATTATGGTATTTCACGAAAAAATATTTTTTTAAAGATTTTACTTATTTATTTGATGAAGAAAGACACAGTGAGAAAGGGAACACAAGCAGAGGGAGTGGGAGAGGGAGAAGTAGGCTTTCCGTGGAGCAGGGAGCCCAATGTGGGGCTGGACCCCAGGAACCCAGAATCATGTCCGGAGCCGAAGGCAGATGCTTAATGACTGAGCCACCAAAGTACCCCAGTATTTCATGAAAATTTTAAGAATAGTCTAAATGTGCTAGTTTCAATTTAAAAGAGAAAGAACACCACTGATATGTTTATTGTTATTCAAAAGAGGTGGTTGTTTTCAATAAAAAATTTAGATAATGTTCTAAAATATTTGGCTAGATTTTTCTTTCAAAGAAAATTTTTTAAAGACCTCAACAATCTGATCTTAGATCAGACCTATTCTGTAAACATGTAGAGTTTTCATTCTCTTTCAATTAATTTAACTTCTGGTAAATGGCTGTCTTATGAGAAATTTAAATTTCTTTGCAATGCTGTGCCCTTTCTTCCAGTCCCAAGAATATGCATGTGTTGGGAGCCTATAACACCAGTGTTATTGAAATTAGAGCATCTGCTTATATTATGTGTCGTGCTTTTTCTCTCCCTCTCCGCAAATCACTTTATTTTAAAAATAGCAAATGGACTTGGCCGTTTTCTTCATAGAGATCTGAATGATTGAAGCTATTTTTTCTCTTTCTTTTTTTTCTTTCACTTTTGGAAGATACTACCTTTCTTCTTGCCATCATTGAGATGTGTTGCAAGATCTCTCTGAGGTCATGTTGTAAGGATTTTATTATTCTATTTTATTTTATTTATTTATTTACTTTTTTGAGGATTTTATTATTTTAGCCAGAGAAAATCAAAGTGTATGGTAACATGTACCTCAGAAGTTTCAAAGAGCCATGTCATCAAATACAGTCATTTAAAATCTCATTTATTGTGAGTTTAGTGCATGAGCACTAACACTTGAACATTTGAAGGTAGTGAATTAATTTATATATAAATAATTGCAATGTGAAAACAAAGGAGTTACTTGTACATTTATAGCTGAAGTTTATTTATTTATATTTCTTAAGATTTTAACTAATCTCCACACCCAACTGGGGCTCAAACCTACAACGCAGAGATCAGGAGTCACATGCTCCATATAGCTAGCTACATTTTCTATTGTGAATGTCTTTACTCTTTTTTGGAAGGGGGTAACATTTTATTTATTTGAGAGAGAATGAGAGAGAGAGAGCATGAGCGAGGAGGAAGGTCAGAGGGAGAGGGAGAAGTAGACTCTCTGCTGAGCAAGGAGCCTGATGCAGGGCTTGATCCCAGGACCCTGAGATCATGACTTGAGTTGATGTCAGATGCTTAACTGACTGAGCCACCCAGGTGCCCCAAAATATCTTTATTCCTTTGTTTTCATTAATGATAGACTGAAATGCAAATGTTATAGGAAAAATTACGTATTAAAATGTGTGTATTCTGAATTCTGTCTCAATTATATCAGTTCTGTTTAGTTTATTCTTTAGGGGTTGTTGGGCTGATTATATCTTTAAGAAATTGGGGATTGAGTTTTCTGAGGATTTTTCGGTTAGGCTGAACATCTATATCTCTATGTTTAATTGAGAATGGTAGTGTTAATAACCCATTTCAAAGGGCATTTTGATAATCAGAAAATCTTCTAGTGATTATTTTGGCACACGAGGAATGTTTCATCCAGCATTTGGCTTACTGCTTAACTATCAGGGAATTTAATAAAAGGTTTAATAATAGGAATGCCAAAAGATCTTTGGAGAGAATTTTACCAAAACCCAGTTCTAGTGCAATTTCCCTAAAAGATGTCATGATTTCAACAAATCCTATGTTATCTTTTTCTAACTACAAAATAAAAGTTATTGTGGATTTCAGCCTTGTACATGAATGCAAAGCCCTGAACGTATGATGATAGTAAAACAATTTCCTTAAAGCACTTCTCTTTTTCTGAGGGGAAAAAAGAAAGATGAAGTCTTCTTTTCCAAAGAGCCTTTGAAGAGATTAAATTGAGTTACAGGAACTTTTACATAAATATATTTGTTTTTCATTGGAGGGGGACAGAATTTTGTAGACTGTGGTTAGTGTGAGAAGAGTGTGGTCACAGGATGAAAAGGAGGAAGAAACAAAGGAAACTATTTATAAAAGACAATCAGTAAATTTGAGCTTTGACCTCAAGTTGTTTATATCAATTACAGTATAATTAATGGGCCACCTGAATTATGCTTTGCTTTCCTGTTCCTGGCTAATGTGCTTGTGCACATTGATGAAGAATTTCCCATCCTTCTGGCTTCCTTTTCCTTACTTTCTTTTGAATGTCCTTTTGTGAGATAAGGGAATTACTTGTAGAAAGCATCTCCCTTATGATAGCATGTCTCTTTTTCCCTAAACAATGAATTAGAGATTATCATTATTTACAACACCAACCAAACAAAAATAAAAACTAGGATTTCTTTTTTGTATGGAAATTCCGAATATATGTGAAACAACATAGTCATATTTTAGTACAAAATACATCTTTTTAAATAAGAGGTTGTATTGCATTTTTTTTTTTTTAAAGATTTTATTCATTTATTTGTCAGAGAGAGAGCAGGAGCGAGAACAGGCAGACAGAATGGCAGGCAGAGGCAGAGGGAGAAGCAGGCCCCCTGCTGAGCAAGGAGCCTGATGTGGGACTCGATCCCAGGACGCTGGGATCATGACCTGAGCCGAAGGCAGCCGCTTAACCAACTGAGCCACCCAGGCGTCCCGGTTGTATTGCATTTTTAAATTTATCATTTAGGCTTACAAAATTAATGGGTAAAAGATAAATGTTCTTAAGCGTCCAATAAACCTCTCATGTCAGATTCAATTTTAATACATTGAGTCATCTTTCTACAAAAAAAGACCCTCTCAACCTTTAGTATTGCTTGGAATGAGACAAGGTTATTTGGTAATTTTCAGTTCAGTGTTCTGAAAATCAGATAGTGTTCCGATAGCTGGAATCATTATAATAGAATTGGACGAAATTCGACTTCTTTCCTTAGGATTGGAATTTCTAATTCCACTTTAATGGCAAAATTTTGTTTTGGGATATACACAGGCGAGAAGGTAATATTTCTCCTGGTAAATAGACATCATTAACTTAGTTGTTTAAATATTTTAGTGACTTCTTAACAAATCAAAGAAAGACAAATTGGAAAAATGTGCTCCTTCAGAAATCATTTATTGAATATTTTTGGTGTTTGGGGCAACAATGGCACTGGTAATTTAGATATTAAGAGAAAGATTAATACTCACATGCTAATTGGCAAAGACAAATAACAAAGCAATAATTATAAAAAATGTTAGTGTGCTATAAATGATAAGAATATGAGAAGGGTGACCTGGCAACACGGCAGGGGCACTGATATCAGCCTGAGGCAGAGATCAGAAAACCAGAAATATAATGTTTCTTGAAGATTGAGAGGCAAAGAATGAAGTACTTGCAGGGAGAAGGAGAGGTCTGTGGATAGGAAAGGCTTAGTGGAACTGGCACATTTGGAGGGCTTCCATTTTCAACAAGACTGGAAATTAGGCAGCTCTAGAAGGAAGCTGCATCTGGGGAAGTCTGCGTGGAGGAATTAACATTTCACCCTCATGATGGCTTTAAGTTTAAAGAGATTTTGAGAAAGGGATTATCTAATCAGATGTATATTCCAGTGAGAGTATTTTGGCAGCACTTTGAGGGATGAAATGGAATAGTGGGGCTGAGGATAAGGAGATATATTAGTAATACTTCTCTTAATTCAGGAGAGAAGTGAAGGCTTGAACCTCAACAATGTCAATAACAATTGATGCAAAAGTTTGGCACTAGGCAGTATTAATGACATAGAATGACCAAGGCTGGTGACTAGCTGGAAAGAGATGATAGAGAATGAGATAATAATGGATGGTGGTTCCAGCAACAAGAATGCAAGAAAATTGGCAGATTTTGAGAGGAGAAGGAGTAGATTCTGACTTCGAGGAACTTGAGGAGCCTGAGAAAGATTCTAGAGTAGAGATGTGTAGAAATCAGTGGGTTTGAAGTGGATGGAATTGTGAACAAGACAATTGTGAACAAACAACAGGTGATCACTGAAGCCACAAACTGAATTTCAGGCTTGTTTGTAGGACTGTTTCTTTGAGACAACAGGAAGAAATTGAGGTGGGCAGGGGAGGGAGGAGTCAAAATCCTAATATGTATATAGAGATTTTATAGTTCAAAGTATTTTCAAATGCTTCATTTTTGTGCCCAAAGCAATGTTATGAGGAGGCATTATTATGCTTACCTTTCCCCATTCATGAGGATGTCTGAAGCTCACTTTTAATTAGGAGAGTTCCATAATTAATGAATAATTAATGAATTAAGAGAGTTCCATAAATAATTAATAAATCCTAGTCACAAATGTAGGTCTGTTGTCTGCTTTTCAATATAATATTTCTTTCATTATATAAGAACTGCATTGTGACCATACATAAGCTAATATCATCTAATATCTCATACATGTGTTATACTTATGAAATTGTTGAAAAATGCTCACTCCCTTCTGTGCTTTCATTTTGTGGAGCCAAGGGAAACTTTCTAAGGTCAGTATTGTGACAGGCAAGAAATAGCAGCTGAGTTACGGCAGGGGCACTGTCATTGCCCAAGGGAATTCTGAGTTGGTATTTTCAACTGCTGTAGTCACAACAGAACAGAATCACATTTAAGATAGTAGAAAATACATTATTAGCCATATTATAGTCCATTTGCCAATGATTTTGCTTCTGTGTAGGCCTCTTTTGTCGTGGCAGTTTGGTTATTTTAGAATTGATTTAGATAAGGGGAAAACACAAACTAAAATACCACCACGTGACTTAACGTTCCTCCAGTTTTATTAAATCAGAATGTCCAATCTTGGGGGAACTGACAAACTCTTTAAAAAAGGATAGGTTACTTTTCCTACCACTTCAACTCCCATCCCCGTTGCATCTCCACTTCCTCATATCAGGAAAGAAAATGGGATCGGGAGGGAGAAAAACCAAAAGAGACTCTTAATGTCATAAAACAAACTGAGGGGGGTGGGGGGAAGAGGGGTTGGGTGAGGGTGGTGGGGTTACATCATATGTTTAAATAAAGCTTAAATAAAGTAAAAAAAAAAAAAAAAGGATAGGTTAAAAAGGGTGCCTGGATGGCTCAGTAGGTTAGGTGTCTGACTCTTTTATTTCTGCTTGGGTCATGATCTCAGGGTCATGGGATGGAGCCCTGAGTCAGACTGTACATTGAGTGTGGAGCCTGCTTTAGATTCTCTCTCTCTCTCTCCTCTATACCGCCGCCCCCCCACATGGTCTCTCTCTCTCTAAAATAAAATAAAATAAAATAAAATAAATATTAAAAACAAAGAATGGGCAAATGGTAGAAAAATATGCAGTAAAATCTTACATGCCTTTTAAAGAAGGCTGAGTCAGAGGATAGTTTCCTTATCCTCCTCTACCCTGAAAAAATAAATAGTCTCTGATATAGATATATCAAGAAAATAAATGTCTTAATAAAGAGAAATATTTGCTAGAATTAGTATAGAGTTAGAACATGAGATATATACTTGCTAATTTCATGTTATTATAGACATTTTTTTCAAGGAAGACATACACCTGGCCAGTAGGCACATGAAAAGATGTTTAATCATCAGGGAAATGCAAGCCAATGAAATATCACCTTATACCAGTTAGAATGACTATTACCAAAAACGAAAAAAAGAAGCAGCAAGTGTTGGACAGGCTATAGGGAAAAAGGAACCCTTATACACTGTTAGGAATGTATATTGATGCAGCCAGTATGGAAACCAGTATGGAGGTACCTCAAAAAAAATTAAAAAGAGAACCACCATATGATGCAGCTATTCCACTTTTGGGTATTTATCCAGAGAAAAGGAAAACAATAATTTGAAAAGATATATGCACCATGCTCATTGTAGCATTATTTACAGTAGTTGAGATATGGAAACAACCTAAATGTCCATTGACAGATGAATAAAGAAGATGTGATAAATATATGCAGTGGAGTATTATTCAGCCTTAGAAAAGGAGGAAACCTTGCCTTTGCAACGACATGGATGGACCTTGAGCGTATTCTGAGTAAAGTAAGTCAGACAGAGAAAGACAAATATTATATAAGTTCACTTTCATGTGGAATGTAAAAACAAAACGAATACACAAAGCAGCCCAGCCAAACTAAGTTAAACCAAACCAAACTCAGATACAGAGAATAGATTAGTGGGGAAGAGGGTTGAGGATGGACAGAATGGGTGAAGGGAGATGTGCCTGGGTGGCTCAGTGGGTTAAGTCTCTGCCTTCAGCTCAGGTCATGATCTCGGGGTCCTGGGATCGAGCCCGGCATCGGGAATCTCTGCTCAGTGTGGAGTCTGCTTCCCTCTCTCTCTCTGTCTGCCTCTCTACCTACTTGTGATCTCTGTCCATCAAATAAATTAAAATCTTTAAAAAAGAATGGGTGAAAGGATCAACTGTATGGTAATGGATGGTAACTAGACTTATTTTGGTGATCACTTTGTAATATATACAAAAATTGAATTATTATGTTGTATACCTGAAACTAATACAACATTGTAACCAGTTTTACTTCAATTTAAAAAATAATTTAAATATAGTTAGTTAGAAGAAAAATCTTAATGCTGTTTTTTTGGAGATTTCCATCTGAAAGAAAAAACTCTGAAATTCCTTTGGGTAGAAATAGAGCTACCCATTTATTCTGCTGCATTTTTAGTAATGTTGCATTTAATATGCAAAATGATAGGTTTCTAATATTGGTAAGAGGACAAAGTAGAATAAAATTTTAAAAGATAGGAAAGTAGCACTTTTCTAAATATGGACACTGCCCGAGTACAGTTGGCTGATCCTAAAATGTGCAATTCAGGCTTTTGTATTGATATTTTAGATTGACAGTACCCTTGGGTTAGTGGGGTGAGCTTCATTTACTGAGAAGTCATAGAAAGTCATGTTGATTGTCTAAGTAGGTGGCTGTACTTGGAGGATAATGCTAAAAGGCAAGAGAATAGAAAAGCTAGTTCTTACTATGAGAAGTCCACTATACTCTCCTGCCTGACATACACAGTAGAGGAAAAAAATGGAAACAGACCTCACTTAAGAATCTGTCAGGTTTTAAATATTTCTGCTTTGATGTTGTCAGCTTTAGTTCTTCAGTTTTACCAAGTACAAGAAAATGGTGTAAATGATCCCTTTTGTGGAAGAAAACGTGACTAGTTATTACAATATTAGAAACCTTGCTTGTTATCCTCTTCCTTATCCTTACCACTTATATCTTACTGAGCACAGGCAAGGATTTGTGTATTAAAAGTGACTGGAGTTATAAAATGTTTGTTTTTTCAGTTTCGGAAAGTTTATTTTTCTGTGGCCACAGAGCCAAAGATTATGGTAATATGTTTCACACACACATATATATAGGCTACCATTAAGGCAGTCTCTAGATGTTCAGTTCTATCACCCAAGAAGTCTGAGCAAGGGCTTTGCACAATATTTTGTAGCCATATTTATTGCCATATGGCCATTTCCAAATTACATCGTGTTGTAAGTTGAGATTGTTTGAAGGAGTTTGGCTAACTTCCAACTTGGGAATACCTTTCACAGAGGCTGATGCTAATGGGAATGCATGATCAATCTGGTAATGTAACAGCGTTAATATTGTTTTTATTGAGTTAGCTGGACTCCTAGCTATTGGGTGCTGGAGAAAATACAGTTTATGGTAAAATGATCTAATGTCGCTATCTTGCCAGGCATCTGTCTTGTTAAGCATGTAATTCATCTAAGCAACCCCGGCTGTATGACTTTTTGCTATGGTCTGAACCACTTTTTAGCAAAAGCTTCCAAAAACTGACATTGAAATGAACAGAGAGAGACAAATGCTTCTGTGAATTTATCTTATTCTGTGGTCACCTTTATATATTTTATGGCTACCATTTTTGTGTGTGTTCACAGAACAAAGCTATTCTTTAGATCAGTAGTTCTTAAAGTGTGGTGACTTGACCAGCAGTATCACCTGGGAATTTGTTAGGAATACAAATTCTTAGATAAAGCCTCAGTCCTACTGAATCAGAAACTTTACGGATGAAGCCCCAAACTCCATATTTTCACAAGGTTTCCATGTGACTCTGATGCTGATTCAAGTTTGAGAACCACTGCATTAGACCTTTATTTTAAACATTATTTAAATACAACAGAAGATGAACATGTAACTTCAGAGTTGTAAACTGATCATCATAGATGATTCTTCCCTAGAAGTTTCTAAGATGCGATCTCAAAATTTCTTTATGTAATTCAATTAAAATACTACATTTGATTGAAGTGATATGGCTACTTTTATATTTATTTAACAAATGGAGAGAACAAAGAATTACAAAAAACCCCTGTATTTCTTTAGGGGCCTGAGGTGACTTTTTTACAAGAAAGAAAAGTCTGATTCTAACCAGTTGTCTTCTATTCTACTGTGTCCCAATGATTAAGACAACAATAACACAAATCAGAATTTCTGATACACAGAAATTTTTACCTACTTTTATGTAGCTCAAAAAGTCCTAGCTGATAATGTTATAATTAAAAAGGAATAATTTTAGAAATATGGTAGTTATAGAAAAAACTGCCTGGTGATAATAAAGCAAAGTATACTTTATTCCTGTCCTTCCTTTTTATTCCCCAAATGACTGGTACTTTCATGATGTTACCAACCTGAGAAATAGAAAATTACTAAGATGGAGGACTGCTTTTCAGCAGAAAAACAGTTCTTTGAATTAAACAAATACAATGGAGTGATCTTCCAGACATATTTTGTATGTACTTCTCTGATAATGTTGCATAGCTGAATATGATCTTCAGGATGATCAGCAAGTTTGTTTTCATTTCTCTCCTATGTTTAATCACACTGTGGATATTTTATAATATTTAAGGTTTATTTATTTATTTGTTAGTCAGCTAGCAGTATGTTGCATGATAAGCCATATCCATACCAATTCTTTAATCAGTGTTGTTCATGAATACTAAATGTGGAGGAGAAAATAATTGGGGGAGATTACCTTCCTACCAGAGCCAGGAGTGTTAAGTTTCATGATATTAAAAAGAAAGAAAAAAAGAAGGAATTGTCAAGGCTGTAAGTCAGTGGCAGAAGCAGGAATTACTGCTACTCAGGGACTATAAATTTTGGAGTGTGAATGTGACTTACCATACATGAATTTTCAGAAAAATTAAACTATTTAATATCCAACCAGGATATAGGTTATCCTAAAGTTACTGAAAATTTATTTCCAGTATATTTTGGCTACTTAAGCAACTTGGGATGCCAGACTAAAGCCTGAAGTAGCCACTGCTGTAAGCAATTGTATAAAGTAAATGTGATTATTTTTTAATCAACCTTTTCTACTAAATTTAGCTACCTATTCTCCACAGACCTGTCCACTATTTTAAAATTCATTTGTGGCTAGCAGCTATTTCAAAAGCATGAATTCCCTGTTATTTTAGACGCAGGCAAATGCGAGCTCATTGACTTTTTGAATATCATATAGATCAGATAAAAATTTAAAAAATGACTTTTATAAACTTAGGTTGCACATTACTAGCAATGCCTCCAAAGATGCAGAATCTATCAAAATATAATACTGGCAGCTGGAATTTCATCTTAATTTAATATTTGGTTTTTGAGACTGAAAATCAAAGAATTAGGTCAACAATTTAAGAAACTGTCCCAAAATGTAGATGCTGGATGCTTCAAAAACTGTAGGGAAATAGATGGATTGAGTGATTAAAAAAATAAAAATATCTATAATATAAAACTTTGTCTCTATCACATAAAGTTTGTGGATAGCCATGTTGGTTGGGTATTAAGCCATAAGCCATTTCTTGCTGTAAGAAACAGAAATACAAGAGGATTTTTGAAATAAAAAATTTCCATTTTCTCTATAAAGATTCCTAGAGTGTAGTATCTAAGATTCATTTCGGCTAGTCCATTCTTGAAAAATTTAATTATTATGACTGGAATCCGGGAAAATATAAAGTGGCTTGAGAGAAAGTACAGATGGTTACTGTTATGGGAACACCATGTATGAACAAGCAATCCTTAGGATTCTTGCCTTTAGATGAATAAACTGGTAGATTTTGTGATAAATGCCAATAACACTATACTTGAAATTATTGAAATTGTTTATTAGGGAAAAAAATATCAACCAATATAATTATTTGACTTCAGGCACAGAAACCAGTGATTACCTAGAAATTTGAAACATTTGTTGTACTATTGATATTATTATTGTATTATTTGTATTATTTCTAAGTTGGCTTTAAAGTAATGTTGTCTAAGAATTTAACCCCCCAATTTTTCCGGATGAATGGAGTAGTATTATCTCTTTTTTCATGGGTTTCTGAAGATTAGCTTTTTTAAATTGCAAGTGTCTGGGTAACAAGATTACTAATAGGAGTTTTGATACCAGAATTGGACATTTCCCCTCCATTTCAGCAAATGATCTCCTCTGCTTTAGATTTTTGAAACTCTGCTCAGTATACCAAATATTTCTGATATTTATGTGTTTCATAAAGAATAAACCGAGAATGGAGTTGAAAAGAAGTTAAGCTCAGTCCTAAATTATTCCTTATGTATATTGTTCTAATGTGTACTACTTTTTAACAAACATGGAATTCCAGTTCAGAATTTCTACTCAAAAGAACTTATGAATACCTTATAGGATGGAAAAAGTCTATGTATTGTAAAATAAAGAACTATGGGCTGCACTTCCACTGCACTTTGATTTACAGGATTTATATCTCATTCCAAAGTGGAGGGCATTAGAGCCTGAGGATGCTTGTCTTGTGTCATGAGCACTTGTCACATATAATGTACCACATTACACATATAAATTCATTTCAGAACCTGTCGTTCCACAGTAAGACAGACATTTGTGCAAATTATGTTTGTTCCTCTTATATGGTTAAGTTTTTTGTGGGTCTTAAATGTGATACTTCAAAAAAATGTGTATGTGTGGAACAGGTTTGGAAATGTGGTAAAGTTGAAATTCATACATTATACCCAGATGTGCAAAAAATTCTCTGTAACTCATTTGAACTTTCTCATAACCTTTATCCACAGAGTTGTTAGATAAAATGTGAACTTACTAAGTGAATGTATCTCAGTCTAATCTAATCTAAGCCCTTCTTTTTTTGGATAAATATTGAGGTAATATGACCTCAACTGTTGGAGAGTTGTTTTTTTCCTTTGTCTGCTTATTCCCAAGATGCCGTGTGGGCCAGACAGGGAGATTGCTGCAGCCTTTCTCTGTGTGTGGGTAGAGGGTTTTCATCTAAGCATGGGCCTTCATGTGGTCTTTTTGGCTCCTCCTTAGCCTCTATGATAGGTGTGGTATTCCATATGCTCATTGGGTATTCTGCCACCATTTTCTACAGAGCTGGGAAACCTAGTGACACTTGGAGTAACTCCTGGGCTGAGTTGGCCTCTCCTAAGCTTCTTGTCTATGAATTCTCTGAGTCTCAACCAAATTCTGTTTGTCTTGGTTTAGACTTTTCATCTCAGTCTCTGACATAGTTCCTCATGATGTTTATCACACTGCCCCATGGTAGGTAGACTAGCTTTTACCTCTCAGCTACTTCTAATGTCCCCTGTCAGCATATCACATCCTGTGGAAGTCAAGGTTGTCTCAGTGACACTAGTCCTAGATCTTCCTTTCCCTGTACACGTCACACTACCTTTCCCGTGCGGTGGTCAGTTCATATTGCTGAGAAACATTCTGGACATTCAGTAGGGCATAAGATCCTCTATAGGAACCCAGTTTCCTTCTAAGCTGTCTGGTGTCCTTTTTACCACACCTCCTTTCTACTTATATATGCTAGGATGACAGACTGAGGATTGAGATTTTTCTTTTTTGTCTCTCTTTTTTTGTCCTCTATTCTTGGAAAAAGCTCCTTTTTCCCTTTTTTTTTTTCTTCAGGATTATTTCCTTTATCATATCTTTCTGCCTCTAAGATAACAATTCCCAGGGAGGTATCTAATTACTGAGAAGGAAACTATGTCAGAAAATATTAGAAAATATTATTCTCATTTTTTACAATATTGAGCTGACATGAATTACTTAATTATATCTTAGGGAAAAACTCTCTAGTGCCATTAAGTTGATATATCTTTTATATATTATATGTTTCAGTTCGATAGTTACCAAAATGGCCCAATCAAGCAAAGAAAATTTTTTGCTTTTGAAACTTTAATGACAAAATTTAGAGATGCCTATGAAGAGATGCTTTACTGAGACCTATAACTGTTATAAATATATGCCACATGATTGAGTTCTGAAAAATATTTTTAATAATATTTATTTGATGCTTTTTACTTTTTAAAGTGGTTTTCATTCATTATCTTATTTAATCTTTCCAACATTCTTGTGATATAAACAAGTCAGATATTATTATCTCATATTATAGATGGGAAATTAAAATTTTAAAATAATTTAGTGAATTGCTCTGTATCCCATGGTAAATTGATGTTTGTGTTGGAGCAAGGAAGGATCCATATTTGCTGATTCTACTTCTGGTTTGGTAGTCTTTCCTTGGAATTATGTTTATAATATTTTATTACTTGAGAAATAAAAGCAAAAAGGAAAAGGAAACCACCTTTTCTTGTTTTCTTAAAAAGGGAATTGCTGATATACCTGCTTCTCCCACATAAAGCTTATATGTCTCTGCAAGAGTCTTTAACCTAGTTTGCCCTTGCTCCAAATCCAAGTGTGCTTCTTTCCCTGTTGTACGGATACTCCTGCCCTGCACACATCTCAGCATTTCCCATTCCGGGCTTCTCTCGACATTCTCATCATTTCCTTCTTGACCTGTCTACTTGCTTACAGTCTTTATCACTTGGAAGAAACATTTAGTGTTTCTCCTCCACCTCCGACTGCTGTCTTCTCTCCATGATCACGTTTACTATTGATCTTGATTACTACATTTTCAGTTGCCTTACTCACACACTTGTTGAAGTTACCCTGGTCCTTGATATCCTGCACAATTTCTCGGGAACTCTTTTGTCTTTGATCTAATCCAAGATAAATGTAAATCATTTCAGAAAAAAGTTTTATTCTATGCCTTAGATGAATTGTTACATTTGTATACCCTGTTGGCCTGGATGACTAAATATGCTGAGAATGTCTGCAATTCTTTGCCTTGCTACAATCAAATCTATATAGCTTTCTTTGCTTTTGGTGAATCTGGGAAACCAGCACTTTGTTCAAAGTGGATAATAATTAATCACAGTGAATAGAAAGAAGAATGATTAGATTCTGTTGATCACCCTGCATATCAGTCAGCATTGAGGAAGGAAACAGATAGCACCCTTGAAAGAAACTATTTACTAAGGTGGGCAGGATTTCAGGAATAAAAGCAGAGATGGTGTGTTCAGCAACTTCTAAGATGATCCTCAGGGATCCTGACCTTGTAGTAGTTGCTGCATTTTGTAATTTATCCCCCGCCTTGAGTAGATTGTTTACAAGCAATAGAATATCTCAACTTTAAGAATTTACCACTTGTATGATTAAATTACAAAAGATCATGGCTCTGTCTTGCTAGCATTTTCTTTTGTTAGTGTTGATAAAGCAAGTAGCTATGCTGGGGAAGGCCACATGGCAAGGAACTGAGGGCAGCCTCTGGTCAACAGCCAGCAAGGACCTGAGACTCTCAGATCAGCAGCCCAAAGGGAATTAAATATAGCTAACAGCCATGTAAGTGAATTTCCTTAGTTGATCCTTCAGATAAGCACCAACCTTGATCAAGACCTGGATTACAGTCTCCTGGGAGACAATAAAATCTAGGATCCAGTTAAGCCACTGCTGATTCTTGACCCACAGGAACTTTGAAATAATGAATGTATGTTGTTTCAGGCCACTGAGTCGATGATATTTTCTTATGTAGCAGTAGGTACCACCCAGAAGCCTGAAGGCGAAAGGAGACAAGGGGGTTAGTAGACCTGGAGGGCGTAGCTCTATGGAGAAGGGTAACTGTCAGGAGCTGTGGCCTTTGGGAGAGAAACAACATAGTCAAAGCAAGTAGCAGGAGGTAACTAGGGGAATTAAATACACATCCTCATTCTCCCACTGCCCTTGCATTTCCTGCTAGTACTTTATTTTGGCCTAGCTGAACCAAATGTGAGAGGAAGCCCATTGTTACAGCCTGTATGGGTCATCTTCCTCGGTACAAAGCAGGATAGACAGTGCATTCATTTCTTAGCCTCACAGAACGACAAACTGGGTGGCTTAAAACAATAGAGATATATTATTTTACTCTTTTTTATGTTAGAAGTCTGAAATCAAGGGGTCAGGAGGTCCACTCTCTCTCTGAAGCCTACATGGGCAAATCCTTCCTTGCCTCTTCCCAAATTTTGGTGGTTTGCCAGCCATCCAGGATGTTCCCTGGATTGCAGCTGCTTCAGTCTCTGCTTCTGTCATCACGTGATGTGTCTGTGTCCTCTTCTTATGAAGACAGAGTAGGTTAGGGCCCACCCAATTTAGTATGACCTCATTTTAAATTTGATTTCATCTGCAAAGACCCTTTTCCCAAGTTAAAGACACATTAACAGATACTGGGAATTAGGAAATCAACATATCTTTTGTGGGGGATACAATTCATCCCATAACAGGGGAGATGTCTAGAGGGGCAAATAGAAGAGACCCAGTACGTGGGGAAAAAAAGGTGTGTTCTGAGTACTTACATATGATGCTGATATGGAACATAAGCCTGTCACTAATAGAAGTGACTGAGTATTTTCTCATCATTCTTGAGGACAGATTTCTTTTACAATCTATGCTTTGTGAGGAAGAGCTATCAAAGGAGAGTAACTGGTACAGGCTGTTTGAACACTATAGACACAGAAGACAGGTTTGTTGCCTTTATTGAATGTACTGCCTTGGGCTTTGAAATTGGCATGCTTTTTATAAATCTCCCCAAACCACTAAAATAAGATTCATATAATTTTGAAAGTTGTGGGAAGAGGGAACTATATCACCTATAATAACTACATCTTACACGGCAGATGTAAAATGTGAAATGCATTTTATGAAGTATCACATTATTCAAGCTCTGTATTTGTTTCTTTTTTTAACTTTGCATATTTAGATTGGAGATAGTAATTCCACGTAGGAAAAAGTTTCATGAATTTTGTGGCTATACTTTTATATTACATAGACCTTTCATGACATTCATTGCAAAGTATTGTAGTTTAGCCACCATATTTTTTTCTTTGTATAAACTCCTGATATGATTTTTTTTCTCTAAAAATAATTGTGTTAATTTCAGTGGCATAAGAGAGTAGGAAATATCCCATTCTCAAATTTTAGGACTTTCCATATTTAAGTTTTAATTGCTTAATCTGGAAGGCAACTTTGGTAATTTAAAATTGTGGTGAAAGGCACTGTAAGCAATCAAACCTACAATCAATTTACAAAAATATGCCAGTTCTGAATTTATTGACCATCTGTCAGTCTTCACTCACTACTAGCTAGCTGTCAGTGTTTATTATTTGATGCACTCTGTAATGAGTCACTGCAAGGAAAAACCCATATCTCCATCACAATGATTAATGAAGTCATTGTCTATCCACAGCTACCTCAGCCATCATTCTTTCCTCCCAGGTAGGGGTAAATGGCAATCCCCAAATCAAAAGGAGATTCCCAGAGAGGTCCCAAAGCACAAGGTTACTTGTGTACTGTGCTAATCTAATTGGCATGTAATAAATTCAGCTATACTCAGGCAAACCTTTTCTGTGACAGTACTTTTTAAAAGTAATCATTAAAAAGGATATCCTAAAAATTCAGGGCTTGTTTTTACACCCACCACACCACACACACCACACCCTATATAGTTATATGCTCATAATATGCACCATTTTGAAAAATAATTAGATCTAAAACAAAGTGACATCTTGGGATACTGCTGGCTCTGACTTATTTTTTGTTAGATACACAGGTAAACTTAAAGCATGCAGGGGGTATTCTTATGGTGAAACAGTCTGTTATAGTGGAAGGGCATGGCTATTTGAATTAGACATATCAGAATCTGCTACTGATTAGCTGTGATGCATGGAACAGCTACAATTCTTCTTTCATTCTCAGTGTCTTTGAATGTAAAATATGGATAACTTTCACTCCCTGATATGCTTGTTATTACTATTAACTGAGATAAGAAAACAAAGCCTCTGGTGTTTAGAAGCACTCAAAAATGTGTATCCTGAGGGGCGCCTGGGTGGCTCAGTGGGTTGAAGCCTCTGCCTTCAGCTCAGGTCATGATCTCAGGGTCCTGGGATCGAGCCCCACATCCGGCTCTTTGCTCGGAGCCTGCTTCCTCCTCTCTCTCTGCCTGCCTCTCTGCCTACTTGTGATCTCTATCAAATAAATAAATAAAATCTTAAAAAAAAAAATGTGTATCCTGAATCCTGGTATCGGTGGCAACAACAAGTGGAGTACAGGGACCAGGGAAGGAGGAGGCAGGGAAAAATGTGAAGTCCAGGATTCAACCAGGTTAATCTGTGTAGGAAAGTACTATAATTTATACATTTAGAAAATCAAGCTCTGATGGTTTAGGAAAGAAACTCTAGGATATAGGTAGGGGTAGTTGATAGTTGCTTTTATTTGTTTGAAGAGATACAGGTTTAAGAGAGAGGGAAGAATATGGGGATGAAATGAATAAGAGGATATCTATCTATCTATCTATCTATCTATCTATCTATCCACCCACCCATCCAGCCATCTGTTAGGGTGTCCATACCTGTGTACTATTCTTTTTTTTTCTTTTAATTTTTTAGTTTTTTAAGTAAACATATAATGTATTATTAGCCCCAGGGGTACAGGTCTGTGAATTGCCAGGTTTACACACTTCACAGCACTCACCATACCATACCACATACCCTCCCCAATGTCCATAACCCCATCACCCTCTCACTACACCCCTCCCCCCGGCCCCCCTCAGTTTGTTTTGTGACAGTAAGAGTCTCTTATGGTTTGTCTCTCTCCCGATCCCATCTTGTTTCATTTATTCTTTTCCTACCCCCAAACCCCCCTTACATCTCCACTTCCTCATATCAGGGAGATCATATGATAGTTGTCTTTCTCCAATTGACTTATTTCACTAAGCATAATACCCTCTAGTTCCAACCACATCGTCACAAATGGCAAGATTTCATTTCTTTTGGTGGCTGCATAGTATTCCATTGTATATATATACCACCTCTTCTTTATCCAGTCATCTGTTGATGGACATCTAGTTTCTTTACATAGTTTGGCTATTGTAGACATTGCAGCTATAAACATTCGGGTGCACGTGCCCTTCAGATCACTATGTTTGTATCTTTAGGTTAAATACCCAGTAGTGCAATTGCTGGGTCGTAAGGTAGCTCTATTTTCAACTTTTTGAGGAACCTCCATGCTGTTTTCCAGAGTGGTTGCACCAGCTTGCATTCCCACCAACAGTGTAGGAGGGTTCCCCTTTCTCCGCATCCTCGCCAACATCTGTCATTTCCGGACTTGTTAATTTTAGCCATTCTGACTGGTGTGAGATGGTATCTCATTGTGGTTTTGATTTGTATTTCCCTGATGCCAAGTGATATTGAGCACCTTTTCATGTGTCTGTTGGCCATCTGGATGTCTTCTTTGCATAAATGTCTGTTCATGTCCTCTGCCCATTTCTTGATTGGCTTATTTGTTTTTTGGGTGTTGAGTTTGAGAAGTTCTTTTTAGATTTTGGATACTAGCCCTTTTTCTGGTAGGTCATTTGGGAATATCTTCTCCCATTCTTTCAGGTGTCTTTTGATTTTATTGACTGTTTCCTTTGCTGTGCAAAAGCTTTTGATCTTGATGAAGTCCCAATAATTCATTTTTTCCCTTGCTTCCCTTGCCTTTGGCGTTGTTCCTAGGAAAAAGTTGCTGTGGCCGAGGTCGAAGAATTTGCTGCCTGTGTTCTCCCAAAGGATTTTGATAGATTCCTTTTTCACATTGAGGTCCTTCATCCATTTTGAGTCTATTTTCATGTGCGGTGTAAGGAAATGGTCCAATTTCATTTTTCTGCATGTGGCTGTCCAGTTTTCCCAACACCATTTGTTGAAGAGGCTGTCTTTTTTCCATTGGACACTCTTTCCTGCTTTGTTGAAGATTAGTGGACCATAGAGTTGAGGGTCTATTTCTGGGCTCTCTATTCTGTTCCATTGATCTGTGTGTCTGTTTTGTGCCAGTACCATAGTCTTTTTTAAAAAAATTTTATTTATTTATTTATAAAATTTTATTTATTTATTTATTTTTTAATTTTTTTTATTTAAGCTTTTTTTATTTAAACATATAATGTAACCCCACCCCCCTCTCCCAACCCCTCTCCCCCCCCACCCCCCTCAGTTTGTTTAAGACATTAAGAGTCTCTTTTGGTTTGTCTCCCTCCCGATCCCATCTTGTTTCATTTTTTCTTTTCCTACCACCTTAACGCCCACCCCCGTTGCATCTCCACTTCCTCATATCAGGGAGATCATATGATAGTTGTCTTTCTCCGATTGACTTATTTCACTAAGTATAATACCCTCTAGTTCCATCCATGTCGTTGCAAATGGTAAGATTTCATTCTTTTGGTGGCTGCATAGTATTCCATTGTATATATATACCACCTCTTCTTTATCCAGTCATCTGTTGATGGACATCTAGGTTCTTTCCATGACTTGGCTATTGTGGACATTGCTGCTATAAACATTCGGGTACACGTGCCCCTTTGGATCACTACATTTGTATCTTTAGGGTAAATACCCAGTAGTGCAATTGCTGGGTCATAAGGTAGCTCTATTTTCAATTTTTTGAGGAACCTCCATGCTGTTTTCCAGAGTGGTTGCACCAGCTTGCATTCCCACCAACAGTGTAGGAGGTTTCCCCTTTCACCACATCCTCGCCAGCACCTGTCATTTCCTGACTTGTTCATTTTAGCCATTCTGACTGGTGTGAGGTGGTATCGCATTGTGGTTTTGATTTGTATTTCCCTGATGCCCAGTGATGTGGAGCACTTTTTCATGTGTCTGTTGGCCATCTGGATGTCTTCTTTGCAGAAATGTCTGTTCATGTCCTCTGCCCATTCTTGATTGGATTCTTTGTTCTTTGGGTGTTGAGTTTGCTAAGCTCTTTATAGATTTTGGATACTACCCTTTATCTGATATGTCGTTTGCAAATATCTTCTCCCACTCTGTCAGTTGTCTTTTGGTTTTGTTGACTGTTTCCTTTGCTGTGCAAAAGCTTTTGATCTTGATGAAGTCCCAATAGTTCATTTTTTCCCTTGCTTCCTTTGCCTTTGGCGTTGTTCCTAGGAAGAAGTTGCTGCGGCTGAGGTCGAAGAGGTTGCTGCGGCTGAGGTCGAAGAGGTTGCTGCCTGTCTTCTCCTCAAGGATTTTGATGGATTCCTTTTTCACCTTGAGGTCCTTCATCCATTTTGAGTCTATTTTCGTGTGTGGTGTAAGGAAATGGTCCAATTTCATTTTTCTGCATGCGGCTGTCCAATTTTCCCAGCACCATTTGTTGAAGAGGCTGTCTTTTTTCCATTGGATAGTCTTTCCTGCTTTGTCGAAGATTAGTTGACCATAGAGTTGAGGGTCTATTTCTGGGCTCCCTATTCTGTTCCATTGATCTGTGTGTCTATTTTTGTGCCAGTACCATACTGTCTTGATGATGACAGCTTTGTAGTAGAGCTTGAAGTCTGGAATTGTGATGCCACCAACTTTGGCTTTCTTTTTCATTATTCCTTTGGCTATTCGAGGTCTTTTCTGGTTCCATATAAATTTTAGGATTATTCGTTCCATTTCTTTGAAAAAATTGGATGGGATTTTGATAGGCATCGCATTAAATATGTAGATAGCTTTAGGTAGCATAGACATTTTCACAATATTTATTCTTCCAATCCATGAGCATGGAACATTTTTCCATTTCTTTGTGTCTTCCTCAATTTCTTTCATGAGTACTTTATAGTTCTCTGAGTATAGATTATTTGCCTCTTTGATGAGGTTTATTCCTAGGTATCTTATGGTTTTGGGTGTAATTGTAAATGGGATTGACTCCTTAATTTCTCTTTCTTCTGTCTTGTTGTTGGTGTAAAGAAATGCAACTGGGGACGCCTGGGTGGCTCAGTTGGTTAGGCGGTTGCCTTCTGCTCAGGTCATGATCCCAGCATCCTGGGATTGAGTCCCACATCGGGCTCCTTGCTCGGCAGGGAGCCTGCTTCTCCCTCTGCCTCTGCCTGCCTCTCTGACTGCCTGTGTTCTCTCTCTCTCTCTAATAAAAAAAAAAAAAAGAAATGCAACTGATTTCTGTGCATTGATTTTATATCCTGACACTTTACTGAATTCCTGTACAAGCTCTAGCAGTTTTGGAGTGGAGCCTTTTGGGTTTTCCACATATAGTATCATGTCATCTGCAAAGAGCG
>RCUC01134202.1:0-10108 GCA_003697995.1 Taxidea taxus jeffersonii
TGGACAGCTTTGGAGGCCGAGTCCCCTGGGGCAGGGTCACGCTCTGTGCACTGCGATGCTGCAGCAGGGCCCCCTTCCAGCTCATAACACCTCAACCTGCTCCCCCGGTAAAAGAAACAGCCAAATAACAGGCTGTTCTCGAAACAGCCAAAGCCCAATCCTGTAATTAAATCTTGGCTCCACAATGACTTAGGAACCTCTGAGAGCCAACTTTCTGGCCACTTCTGGACTGTGGGGTGAGATTGGGGCACAGAAGCTGTGGTCTTCTCAGAGAGCCAGCCAGGACTCTGTCTGGCTTTCCCTCCATGCAACAAAGCCAAGCACTCCTGGTTGGGAGAATGCACTCCATGTGGGGCAAGTGCAGGGTGAGCAGTGCTGAGGTCCCCTGCACCCCCATCCGGGTGTCTGCAGGGGCAAAGGTCAGCGCTCCCAGCTCCCCCATGCTACTGAGCTACTGATCCTCTGGTCCAGCCTCCTGCTTCAAGCTGGAGACACCTTATACCAGACCAGCTCCTGAAGCTGTTTCCTTCCATCTGCAGGGGTGGGGAGGATCCAGAGCCTTGACCTCAGCATTCCTCTGGGCTGGACAAGTGCCAGGAGATGAGGTCAGGCTTAGATGAAGGCCAGTGGGGGTGGACACCCACCTTCTGAGAGGAGGCTCAGAGAAGTCCTTACCCAGTTCCCGAAGAGCATGGAGATCCAAGTCCAGCCCTGGGCGGTTGGGGGTGGTGTGGTATGTTGCGGGGTGCTGGGGAGACACTAATTTCCCTTGGTAACCGTGGGCTCTGCCGAGAGGACCATGCCATGGTGGGAAGGATCCATGCTGGGGAATAGTTTTTTTTTTGTTTTTGTTTTTTTTAAGATTTTATTTATTTATTTGTTAGAGAGAAAGAGAGAGCAAGCACAAGCAGACAGAGTGGCAGGCAGAGGCAGAGGGAGAAGCAGGCTCCCTGCCAAGCAAGGAGCCCGATGTGGGACTCCATCCCAGGACACTGGGATCATGACCCGAGCCGAAGGCAGCTGCTTAGCCAACTGAGCCACCCAGGCGTTCCGATGCTGGGGAATAGGTTTGAATCCTGACTCGGCTATTTGGCCAGAGTGTGGCCACAGCCAGCTCCCATCTCTCTGAGTGTCAGTGTGTTCAAATGGAAAAGGGGCTCTTAATGTCAGGTTATGGTGAGGGTCAACAAGATAGTGGGTTCAGGTATCTGGGAGGCTGACTCACGGTAGGTCCTTCCAAGATCAGACGAGATCGGGCGCGTTCAGGGTGGTATGGCCGTGGTAGGTCCTTAGCACCTGCGCATTCCTGCCCCCGTTCCCTGCACTGACTCTGGGCACAGAGAGGCTACCCAGAGAGCAGCAAAGACTGACCAGAGGCCCTGCCGGGCTGGAAGAGGGCAGTGACAATTCAACCAAAGGACCTCAAGAAGGAAAATTCCACTGGAGCCCAGGAGACAGGGTGCGGCAGGTGTCTACAAGATCACCTTGAAGGCCAGGTGAAAACATCCCATTGTAAAACACATGCCACGATCTGAAATAGCACGTGTGTGTGCACATGTTTAAAAAGAAAAGGTTGCTAAGTACAAAAAGCAAATAACAAAAATTCCATGTAGGTTGTGACCATAGATATAGAAAGTGAACTTGTAAATGGCCAGGGATTGGAAGGGAGCAGAACCATGGAGAAAGTTCAGCTGGAATGCCAGGACTACATGTGGGGGTTTTTGTTTTGTTTTGTTTTTACTTTTTAGTACTGTGCTCTGCTGGTAGGTCATTTGTTTTAACGTAAAAGTGCATAGATAATAAAGAACATAATTTAATATGGAAGGCGTTTTCCTTTAAAGAGACCTTGAGCAGATAACCCGGAGATGCCCATTTTAGAGCCACTTCTGCCACTAACCTCCTGTGAGACCAGGCAGCTAGCCTGA
This sequence comes from Taxidea taxus jeffersonii, assembly GCA_003697995.1. Lineage (NCBI taxonomy): Eukaryota > Metazoa > Chordata > Mammalia > Carnivora > Mustelidae > Taxidea > Taxidea taxus. The sequence goes on from RCUC01134202.1 coordinate 1,926, forward strand.
GCCTCAGTCTCTCGGTCTGTACAATGGGAGGGTGGAATCCAGCACTCAGGTGTGGTTTCAGATCTGGTTAAAACACTCGTTGGCTGACAGATTTGGAACAAGAGAACAAATAAGACTGTCTGGCACCTTCCGTGTGATGAGATTACTCTGGCTCCAAGGAAAGAGTGAGAAATGGGATGTAGTAAGCACTTCCCAGGCACACCAGGACTTACGCCTGGGCTGCTGGAGCTTCAGACATTCCAGATCAGTTCATACCTCTAGGAATCAGCCACACATTTTTCACGGGCTCTGCAGACCCACCGTGGAGCTGGGACTTTGAACCCTGGGTGCATTTCTCTGGGAGCCCACCTGGGTCCCGCTTACCTCCAGCTCTCCCTAAGGTCTGGAGGGAACAGCCACTGAGCCTCTCTTCTGTGTCAGGCATGGGGGCCAAGTAGATTGTATTTGTTAACCCAACACTATCATCAGTGCCACAGGGGACAAGACAATACACTCATTTTATGAATGGAGAAAAGACCTTAAGCGATGTTTCCTTCTAGTCCATGGCTAATCAATTCTGCTCTTAGGACTATGCCCCAAAATAACCCCCCCCAGGTCCACAGAGGGCCAAGGATGGGATAGCATTGCGGTGTTGTCTGTTGGGATGGGAAGTGAAGGCCCCTGGGGGTTCTGGGGTAGGCAGCAGAGACATAAAATGTGGTGGATGCCCTGAGTGGGCTACTTCTCCATGGGAACCAGATGCTGGATCTTAAAAACACTAGGGAGCCATCCAAGTAAACAGAATGAGATCAAAAACACACCATGCCACTTAGGTAAATGAAAATGACCTGTACGTAAAACAATAGTACATATATTTTGTAAGAATCTATGCATGAGAAGATGTTCATTAAGTGCATTAGAACAGTTGCCTCTGGCTGGGGCGGGTGGGGAACGTGGTTGGAGACTGGAGATGAAGGGGGGAAATTAATGCGAGAGAGGAGGCCTTCGAAGACCAGGGAAGATAAGGCCCCATGAATAAGGCGTATGGATAACTCAGCCCTCCATACTTGAAGTCCAACAAAGGGAAAACAAGGAAGGATCAGAGATGTTAAGTAATTTGCCCAAATCACACAGCAGGCAAGGAGAGATGGAAGGAATGGCCAAACAACCAGGCCTACGTACAGCAAGGTGCTAGGAGGACACTTCAGCAGCGGGGAGGCAGGGATGGGGGGGTAGGGATGGCAAGGTGTGTGCGTGCTGGGTGAGTTTCCTGTGCTCCAGGTAACCGTGGCCTTCACCAGCTCCAGCTCTCCCCGTCCTTCTCAAGGGGAGGAGAATATAGGTCACCGAGGAGAATATAGGTCAGTCCTTACCCTCCAGCAACTTTGACGATGAATAAAACAAGATGATGCTTGGAATGTGGCAGAGAAGTCAGAGAAGGGTGGTCTTCAGGAGGCAAGAATGAATCGGTGTGGTCTGGGGTTTAGAAATAGTAACAGGATAACGGCTGGCACCTACAACGCAGCAGGCAGGGCTCTAAGCTCATGGTGTGGGGGGAGGGGCACAACAAGCTTCCAGGTGGATTCCATTATTAGCCTCACTTTGCAGATTAGGGATTGAGGCAGAGACAGGTTAAGTGATTTAGGCAAGTCACATAGCTGAGAAGTAGCAGTGCTGGGATTTGAACCTAGGCAGAGTGGGTCCAGGGGCCACAATTTTTTTTTTAAGATTTATTTATTTGGGGGCACCTGGGTGGCTCAGTGGGTTAAGCCTCTGCCTTCGGCTCAGGTCATGATCTCAGGGTTCTGGGATCGAGCCCTGCATCGGGCTCTCTGCTCAGTGAGGAGCCTGCTTCCCCCTCTTTCTCTGCCTGCTGCTCTGCCTACTTGTGATCTCTCTCTCTCTCTCTCAAATAAATAAATAAAAATATATGTTAAAAAAAGATTCATTTATTTGATAGAGGAGGGGCAGAGGAAGAAGGAGAGAAGCAGACTCCGCCCTGAGCACGGAGCCCGATCCGGGGCTCGATCTCATCACCCTGAGATCATGACCTGAGCGGAAACCAAGAGTTGGATGCTTAACTGACTGTGCCATCCAGGCGCCCCATGATCTCAACCATTCCGTGATTGACGAATGAAATAAGACAGATGTGGCTTGACAGGCCAGGCCTTCCTACAGGAGGTCTCTCCCCCGCTCTGCCCCACCTGGAGGTTCCTACCAAGAGGGTGGCACAGCCTGGGTTGGAGAGACTCCTGGGGCAGAGTCCAGGCCCATGGTCAGTCGTGGGAGGGGGAGTTCCTATTTGAAGTCTTCAGGATGAGATTCAATCCCTCTTCATTCAGATGTCCAAGATGGAGAGACCAGACATCCTCATTGTGCACATATAGAAACGGAGGCCCAGAGAGGCCATGGGACTTGTTTCAGGTCACCAGGCACCCAGACCAGTGCCTCCCCATTGGGCTGAGACAAGGTGTAGGGTGTGTTACGCTGTGCTGCCCTGCTCCCTCTAGAGAACCCGTGCCTGCCTCCTGGGCCCCTTCCTGACAGCTCCTTCAGACCCTGGGCCAGGAGCCAGGCCACTTTCCCCACCATCCAGAATGCACCATGTTCCCACCTTCCCTCCCTGTCTCAAGCAAGCTACCATTACCCCAGAGCCTTGGAAATCCCAGATCAGAGGCTCTGTGAGGGTAAGCCTCCCCTCCCCGCCCAACCTCTCAGAAATTAGGGTCATTACCATCAGGGTGTGAGATCTGAGCAGGACACATGCCATCAACACCCCAACTCCCGATCTGCTACAGGGCCCCAAAGTCCACCCCGTAACCGACAGTCAGTGCTGACAGTACCAGGAAGGAAAACGAGTGCTGGGCCCAGCCCAAGCCAGCTTGGCAGAAGGCAGGAAGTTACTGGTTTGTACGATCTCCGTCTCCTCTGGCCCCAAGGTGCAGCTCAGTTCCCTTCCTATATGTGGGATTTCTGACACATTCCTGGAAGGGCCTACCGAGTCTGGCGTTGGGAGGGCCTGGTTTTCGAAGACAGCGACAAGATGGCCCATTCAGCCATCTACCCATCAATCCAGTTACCTGCCTACACACAGTAATAGCTCATAGTTTCTGAGTGCTTACTCTGTGCCAGGCACCGTCCTGAGTGCTCTGCCCAGCCCTAATAGGACCTGTAGTCTTCCCATCTTCCAGATGAACAAACGGACAGTTAGTAAAATGTTAGAGCCAGATTCAAGCTCAAGGAGTCTGACTCTTGGATCTGCTATCCCATCCTCTGTAGCACAACCATCCCCCCATCTAACCATTTACTGACCACCTGTCTACCCATTCACCCACGGCCACCCTGCCCAGCCACCTGTCTGTGGAACAGCATATGCAAAGGCTCGAAGTGGGAAAAGCAGGGCATGTTTAGAAATTAGCTTCTGCATAGAGTGAGGAGAGACATAGCTCAAATCATGGGCATCTGCCCAGCAGTCGTCTATCCATCTCCCACCCACCCACTCTCCCCTTCCTCTGTCTGCCCATGCATCCATCCACCCCTTCCTCCCTCCCTCCGGCCATCATCCCGGTAATTTGGAAGGCAGAGAGAGGGGGAGACAGAAAGGAAAGGGAGAGTTGGCTGGGGACATTTCCTCCCTGCCAGTAATTTCTTATGACCTGTTGGGGATCTGGGGGGAAATATAAGGATTTCTGGAAGTACTTGAATACCAGGAGAATTTCTTCCCCTCTCTACTCACCCCACTACCCACAGGTCACAGATCCTGAGAGATTGTGGGAAGAGGGCACTACAGAGTGGATCAGTGTCAAGGTGAAAAGACACTTCTGGCTTTGAGACTCCAGCCCCCAGCCCTGCCCCCGTGTCTCCTTGGGAAGACAGAAGGAATTGTGCTGTCAAAGAGGCATCACAATGTCTCTGCCTATGCAACATCCACCACCCCCCACCGCACTCCCAGTATTTCCCAAGAGTCCCTGGGAGACTCTGGAGCCCCTGACCACCAGAAATCCATTTCACCAACAAGAAAGGCCCCAGTCAACGATGTACCAGGTGGGATGACAAAACAGGGCTGCATCAAGGCAGCCCAAGGGCATTAAGTCTGATGGACAGGAAAGCGTATGAAAGCCCCAGCCTAGCCCATCTGTGTGGCTGGGAGCTGGGGGCCTCCTTCGTAACAGGTAGCAATGATAGCTGAAGTTTACTGAGTACTCACGAGGTCTAGGCACTTTATGGCAAATGTCCCATGAAATCCTCACGGTAACCCTATGAGGTAGATACTTCAGTTGTTCCTACTTTATAAGTGGGAAGACTGAGGTATGGAGTACGATAAATTCCCGAAAGATCGGCCGCCTAGCGTGAGTGGTGGAGCGGGAATTCGCACCCCCAAGCCACCATGCTAGACAGCCTCATGAGGAAGCTAAGGCCCAGGCTGGGCCTCCTCATCCTCTCCCTTCCCAGCCTCTTTGCCCCACTGCAGACCAACACGCTCCGGCAAAGAGGAGTGTATTCGATACCCACGGGTACCCGCGGGAGGGGGCTGCCCATAATTACTATTTGCATTATGTTCCCACAGTTCCCGCCCCCACTGCTCCCCCATGGCACGCTGGTGAAGGAGAGAGCCTTATTACCCTCATTTTGCGGACAAAGCAACGGAAGCTCCAGGAGCTTCTGAGACTCGCCCTCGCCCGAGGTTGCCTGACCAGTAGGTGCCGAGTGAGGCCCTGAGCTCAGACCTTCACACTCCAGAGCCGAGGCACATTCCACAGCACCAGGTGCCCTGGGAGGCCTGACCAGCTGCCTCACCCAGTGCCATTTGCATGGTGGAAGGTTAGGGTCAGTGGGCCTGAAGTATTGGCGAGGGCAGTGTCTTCCCAGACCTGCAGAAATACCCCATATAAGGTCTTTGAGCCCTACTCAGAAAGCCCCACTTTTTTTTTTTTTTAAGATTTTATTTATTTATCAGAGAGAGCACAAGCATGGGGAGCCGCAGGCAGAGGGAGAAGCAGGTTCCCTGCTGAGCAGGGAGCCTGATGCGGGACTCCATCCCACATGACCTGAGCTGGAGGCAGACGCTTAATATACTGAGCCACCCAGGCGTCCCAAGGAAGCCCCACTCTTGATTACCCTCTTCCCTACCGTAAATCCTGGTAAAAGGGACAGGCACACAGATATGGGTGTCTACAAGGCCTTGGTAGCTCTGCCTGGGGGCGGAGGGGTGGGGCTCATGGAGGGAGAGGTCTATTCAGGGTCCTTCTTTAGTCTCTAGCTGGAAATGGCAAAAAAAAAACAGGGTAGTGAGGGGTGACTCGGTGTCTCGGTGGCTCAGTGGGTTAAGCCTCTGCCTTGGGCTCAGGTCATGATCTCGGAGTCCTGGGATCGAGCCCCACATGGGGCTCTCTGCTTGGCGGGGAGCCTGCTTCCCCCCCACTACTCTCTGCCTGCATCTCTCTCTGTCTGCATCTCTGCCTGCGTCTCGGCCTACTTGTGATCTCTCTCTGTCAAATAAATAAAATAAATAAAAATCTTTAAAAAAAAATAGGGTAGTGAGAGGGAAGGGACTGGTGAGACCCTCTACTTGACTTCTAGACTTCCTTGCCCTCTGGCATGGGAGGCTTAAGTGCGGGATGAAGGAAGCAGGTGGGTAGTTAGGGGTCTTTCTCAAAGCTCTAAGGCAGGTTCTCAGCCTTGGCGCTGCTGACACTGTGTGCAGAGGATTCTGTGTTGGGGGACTGTCCTGGCACTGTAGGATATTTACCAGCATCCCTGGCCTCTCCCCACTGGATGCCGGGATCATCCCCACCGTGACAAGCAAAAATGTCTCCGGGCATTGCCAAGTGGTTTCCTGGAGAGAAAAACAGCCCTGGTTGTGAACCACTCATCTGAAGTCACACACACAGGTATCCTACCCCCGCCCCCCATCCCCACCCAGGACACTTGACAGAAGAACCCGAGAGGGGAGGAGATGGTTAAATGAAACCAGATGGTAACCTGGAAAGTATGCATTCAGGCCCCACCCTCCCCCAGAGCGGGCCAGTACTGGGCCCTAGGCTGGTGATGGGGTGTTCTCAGCCCTCTGAGGTTAGTCACCTGGAGCCTGGCTGGCCCCTTGGAGGGGGCAAGGCAAGGCTGGGCTGCCTGGGCTTCCTCTTCCACCTCCCCACTCCTTTTCTCCCTCCTCTTCCTCTTGCCCCTCCTCCCTGGTGTTTTCTCTTCCTCCTCCCTTTCCTCTTCTTCCTCCTGGGGACTGTCGCTCTGCCCCAGTTTCTGTGAGGGCCTCATCCCTGGATGTGCTGAAGGCTCTGGGTGCCCCCATTCCAGGGCCCCAAAGGTTGCTGTAGCAGCCACTGGGGCATAGCTGACAGGTGGACCCAGGGCAGGAGGGCCCACAAGGCAGGGCCTGGGCAGAGCCAGAGGCAGGGCGGGGGTGGGGTGGGGGCATTCCAGCCCTGGTTCCCGCACTAAGTAGTCTCAGCTGTGGGACTTCTGCAGGTCCCCATTAGCAAAACTGTCGCCCTTCCCTCCGTGGGTCTCTGGTCAGACCCCCCCCCCCCCAGCCATTCTGAAAGCACATGCCCCTGTCACTCCTGACACAAGCCTCCCGAGGCTGAGGAGCAGGGACCAGATGGCCAAGATGGAAGGCTGGTGGGCTCTGCAGGTTCTCATCTCCACGGCCGTGGGCCGAGCCCTTCTGCAATGTCAAGGGGACCGGAACCCCACATCCTCAGAAGCATACTTCCTACGCTGAACTTCCTGCGTGTCCAGCACTGCCCCACAACAACGAATTCTCAGCGCCCAGGGTCGGTGGTGCTGAGGGCAGGAAGCCCCACACTACAAGGCTTCATGAGTGTATTTCTGATTGTGTTATTTGCATACTCAGAGTTTGGCCTATAAGAGGAGTCATTTTGAAGGAGTGACTGCGTGAGGCAAATAAGGCTACAGCCACAGCTGGGCTAAGCGAGGGTAATGCTAAAAGCCAGCATTCACAGCCCTGCAGCATTCCTGCCCAATGGGGAGGTCTGGCTGCCCTTGCCCTCAGCAGCTCCCCTGCCGCCTTTGAGGGAATGTGGGCAGACTCCCTGCCCCCCCCTTCCGTGTGCAGGGGACATAGTAGGCATGGTGGGGCATAGCGTGTGGGCCGCAGGGTCAGGCAGGCCTGGGTTCAGTCACTGGCCCCCTGCCCCTAGATGGACAATGACGCTCCTTACTACAGCTTGCTCAACTATAAATAGGACTAAGTAACAATATCTTCCTTAAAGGGTAAAGGGAGGATTAGAAGAGATAATCCACATAAAGGGTTCAATGCTGTGCTCCCAGCAGGTGGGGAAGAGTGATTGTTGATTACTGGTGTCAGAGCCCATTTCCGGCATTGCCCCTCGGCTTGTAACACCCCCCTCCCCGCTGCTGAGTCCAGAAGAGTGTAGGAAGGCTGCTGAGTACTTGATCAACCCCTCTCTTCAGCTCAGCCCTGTGCCAGCCCTGGGATAAGCCACAGTGACACAAAGGCGACTAGGATGTGGTCCTGAACACTGCGAGCAGTTCACGGGCCTTTGGAACACTGGCAGGAGCCTGGAAGGACTGGGATCTGGGGTTGGGATGAGGCCAGCACAGCAACCAGGGCAGCGAGAGGCCCCAAAGCATTCAGGGCCCTTGCAGACAGACTCAGAATTAGCTCCTCCTTAGAATGTGCACTGGCCTCCTCCTTGTCCCAGCCGGGCAAAGGACCACATCCCAAGAGGAGGGCATGAAGGCGCAGAGGAAGAAGAGATCAGGGCAGGGGCTGCAGTGCCAGAGGCTTCCTGGAGGAGGTGTCAAGAGGGCTGCTGGCTTGGAAGGAGAGGAAGGATTTTGAAAGACAAAGCTGGCAACACACACATTCCTATGTAGGGACTTTGAGCACCAAAGCCTGCTTGGGAGGAAAGCCCTGGGCAGGTTTGAGTTGGGCAAGTAGTTTGTAAATTAAATGCAAAAGAGCGTACATCATCTCTTGAGTACAGGGATTTCCTCTGGAAGATGGCAGGGCTTCACCTTCCAGAGGCTCTGTAGCTGGGGTTTTCCTCCCAGGGCCCTGGGGGCTGGAGGGCTGTGAGGCCGGGCAGAGTGGAAGTGGGTTCCCCTCGCTGCTGTGTCCTGGAGGAGGGGGACAGAGCCAGCCTGACATAACAGGCATCTCACGTCCTCTGGGTTGTGCTGTCATGTCTGTGAAGGTTCCC
>RCUC01134203.1:0-11525 GCA_003697995.1 Taxidea taxus jeffersonii
ATTGGGCTTCCCTGCTCATCAAGGAGTCTGCTTCTCCCTCTCCCTTTGCTTCCCACGCCCACTCATGTACTCTCTCTCTCTCTCTCAAATAAATAAATAAATACCTTATAAAAGTCTCTATCAAATTATTTTGTTCTTTCAAGTATTTATGATTCTAAATCTGGAGATTTATGTGTGCTTGTGTGTGTTTAGGTCCAAGGGGAGACTAGAAAGGAATTATTAGTTATTTGGGTTTTATTCTAATGTGCAATGTAGGAATATGAAAACTCTATAACCATAGCTCCATATAAGTATTTAAATTAAATTTATAAATCTTACTATTCTGTTTATTAATCTAGCAACTTTTTGTCATTTAAAAATTAATATTTAATTGATTCAAATGTTATTAAACTGACTGAGAAAACCCCTTTGACAACAATCAAATCCATGGAGTTATTTATTTGAATAAATTACCTTAAATATCCAATCTTGATTTTGAAGTTACTGTATTAGATTACATCTTTGAAGACTCCAGTTCCTCCCATGGCAAACGTGCACTCCCAAGAGTGAAATAGTCCAAAACAGTAAGACCTGGTAAGTCTTAAAATTAAACCCATGAATTCATACACTGATTTTAATACTGTTTAGAAGCAGACTACAGATACATTAAGATCGTTAGTAAAAATTGCATGTTGGACGTTCCTGAACAGGAATCTGTGAAGAGAAGATCCAGGATGCTGCCAGACAGGTGTCGCCTTGGCTCCATGGCACTGCCTTCCGAGGCTGGGGGCAGGTGTTTTCTAAACATCCCAGCCTGCACTGTTCTGAGTTAGTGCCCCCCGGAGGACCCGACCTGACAAGGGACGCCTTGCGATGACACGCCATGCCCCATCATGCATTTCTGCTGCACACGGAAGCATGACAAATATTTTGAGGAAAAGTCCTTCTGTGATTGGCTTGAAAACCCAACTCTCTGGGCTCCTTATGTTCACCATATTTAGTTGAAACAACTGCTGGCAGATGAACTATAATCTTTCAGACTTTGGTAGACATTTTGCAGACCATTCCTTGAAAACAAATCAAGTGAGTCTGACACTTCAAGGAAGATGACTGACAGTACTGGTTGCTAAGGAGAAAATTTGGGTTTTTAAGCATAAGCTTGACAGCCTCTCAATACTTAGACTTTTCTAGTTAGATTAGTGATGTTATTAATAAAGACAAATTTTTGATATTTTAACATGAACAGTGTTAGGATTCAGAAGATCTGTAAAATTCAGTGAAACAATGCTCTCCAAGTGACCGATGAGGGCTGTTAGAGCATCACAAATGTGCAAAAAATCCATCCATTCAAGCTGCAAAACAGTCCAGTGGACTTCAGTGTCAAAGAACAATAAAAAAATATTATTTTTTGTTTTGATCCCACATTGCAAGAAACTATCACTTGCCTGGTTTCAGTAGTATCATAGAAAAATAACCACAATCACACAAAAAGTTTATTAAAGTATTTCTCTTTTTTCCCACCACTTATTACTACGAGGCCAGGATTTAATTCACATAATGAAACCCAAACAACTCCTCACCAGAAATTAAACCAAGAAGGAGCTATGAGGACTCAGTTGTCTAATAAGAAATTTGGCATTCAATAGACTTGCAAAAAGTTCAAAATAATGCAACTCTTCTCACTGCCTTTTTAAAAAATAAAAAAAAATGTTTTAATAAAAAAACAGATTATGTACATAAACATGCATTAGACTGATTACATGAATTAACATATAGCATTAAATGTATCAGTTTTTATTTCTAATAAAGATGAATATATGTAATTCACATATATAACTTTTTTTTTTAAGATTTTATTTACTTATCCCAGAGAGAGAGAGAGAGAATGAGCCAGGGGAGGAGCAGAGGGAGAGGGAGAAGCAGACTCTGGGCTGAGCAAGGAGCCCAATGTGCGGCAGGATCCCAGGGCCCTGAGATCACGACCTGAGCCAAAACCAAGCATTGGCCGCTTAACTGACTGAGCCAACCAGGTGCCCCCCTTTTATTTTCAACAATTTCTACGAGTGCAGGATTTTGAAATGAAATTATCTAAGATCTGTAGTCTTAATTAGTGCAAAATCTGATACCCGTTGCTGCCTCTAGGACTTTTGACTCCTCTCATTTGTTATTTTGTGTGTGAGCTGTATTTTTCTGGACCCGTTAGTGTTTTCTTCCCAGTTCAGAGGTTCCTGGATGCTGCGAGGCTCCGCCTCAGTTTGCGTCTGCTCCCTCACTGTGCTCGGCTTTGTACGTCCTCCGATCTGGTAACTCCTCAAGAGCTATCTATCTTCTTTCATTTTTTGATACTTTATTTTATTGTTTAATTTAAATTTTATTGGTTAACATACAGTGCAATATTGGCTTCCAGAGTAGAATTTTGTGGCTCATCACTTACATACAACACCCAGTGCTTCTTTCCACCACTGCCTTGGCGGTTTCTTTTCAAATGCCCTCTTTGTTTTATTTTAGACTGTTTGGCCCAATTTTGTGGTGCTCTTAGCTATTTTTCATGTTCTATTTCACTGTATTTCCATTCCCCTTTTTGACAGATATCAATGCATTTTTTAATGCTCTGTATTTTAAATTTTGCCTTTTATATCTTTAATTTTCATGAATTATGTCTTTTCCTCAGACTGGCGCTTTCTGTTTTGCGAACACAGTGCTTTTCTTATCATTATTGGATATTAATTCTATTTTGTTCCTGAGTGACCATGGTGTTTCTCCATTGCTGGGGGTTCCTTCCCATTCAGTGTTTGTCTCACGTTGTTCTGTCTCATGGGGGAGGTTTCCCTCAGATGCCTGGGGGAGTTTCATTGTTTATGGATTGTACAGTTTATTCTCTCTCCTTCATGAAACTCAACTAAACTTCAGGAAAAGAATAAAAATGTGTAAGCTCCTTCAGAATGAAGGGAATCATTCATCGCTGGACATGAACTGGTGACACATCTATAAGCTTTGCTCAGAATACTCCTTAGAAAAATACAAATCAATCAATCAATCAATAGGTCAATGATCCCAGGGGAAATCCCTCCACATTCCTATGTATTTCTATGTATATCAGTGCTTGCATTAACTGCTTTCCCCCTATTGGACCCCACTTTATTTTATGCTAGTTAAATGTGTACTATATATTTCAAAGAGAACCTGAGAAGAACAAAAATGGAAAACTTTGGAGATGGAAAGAGCACTTAGCATGTGTGTCTCCTCTTTCGGAAAGGGGTGAGCATGTCTTCTATTGTACTATTGTACCTACCATAGTTATGTGTTCTTACGGTTCTACTTGGACCTTCAACAGGGAAAAATGGGTGTAGAGACGCTGATGCACAAAATGGCAAGTTACACGTGATCACCCCTCTTCCATCGAACACCGTCACTGTCCTTTCTAAGGGCTCTTCCGCAGTGCGGGGACCGTGCTTGCCAGCATGCCAGTGCAGTGGGATGCCCTGCCCTGAGGTTCACCAGGTGGTGGAGAAGGCTCTGTTCGTGTTCTCTGCTGGCAGGGGCAGCTGGATGAGTGGGCAGTTGTGTGTTCACGGGGGTTTTCCAGAGCAGCTTCAGCATAGGTGTCTTTGTACCATGAATAACAGAGCTTCCCAGAGGCTCTTCAAGACCACAACGGTTTCCATCATTCTCTGGTGGGCCAGTCTTTGGTGCTTCTGGCTAAGAGCCTATGCACCTGCTCAGTTCCTCTACAGGAGACATCAACCTGAATTCTTCAATGGGACCATATCAAGAGGAAGGGGCTTTTGTTGCCCTAACTGTGTCCTCGCCACCAGAACCCCACCTCCTTGTGTCTCCATGGGCCATGCTCTCATTGCCCCCAGGGGTAGCACTCAGGCCTAGCAGAGAGTGAGCACTCGTCCCTGCAGGGCTTCCTTCATTTTGGTCTTCCATCTCCAACCTCTTGATGTGTGACCACCTTTCTTGGGTCATGGCCCCATCAGTCAGGACCTGCAATGTCAGCAGTAGGGAGGGCATCTGAGAGACAGAGACATTGCATTTCACTAAAGAGGACTCTGCACAAATCAAGCACGGGCTTCACGTTATGTGAGGGTCCGGTCACAGGTGTAATGCTGAGGAAGGGTAGACTCTGGGGCACAGGACTTAGCAGAGAGCTGGGCTGGTCTGTTTTGTGCCCTTCAAATATTTAGAATCTGTCACAATGGTGCCCCTTCCTTCAGTCACAATTCACATTGCTAGACTGGCTCTGATTCTAATGTTATAAAGAGATAGAATCTTGTTGGAAAAAAGTAATTGTCATTCCTTTAGACATGATCCTAGTCCTTCCTAGCATTCGTGGTTTAACATTTGTGGTTTTGTTGTATTTCTCCCCAGAAAAATTATACACCCACATGGTTGTACATGCATGCACACATGTGTGGATTCGCTGAACCAGTTGGAATAAATTTGAAAAACTTCAGAAGGTAATGAAACTTCACTCATGAGATCTTTGGTCTGCTTTACCTAAACACAGCTGTGCTGCAGAGCCAAAATGGCATCATCCCATCTCAGAGAATAAACACCAGGTCCCTACTAATGTTCAGTATCTATGTGATATCCCAATCTTGTTAAAATCTTCCCACTTGTGTCTATTAGCCATTTGTATGTCTTCATTGGAGAAGGGTGTGTTCATGTCTTCTGCCCATCTTTGGGCTTGATTTTCTGTTTTCTGGGGTGTTTTGTTTGAGAAGTTCTTTATAGATCTTGGATATCAGCCCTTTGTCTGTAGTGTCATTTGCAAATATCTTCTCCCATTCCATGGGTTGCCTTTTTGTTTTATTGACTGTTATTTATATATTTGAGACAGAGAGAGAGAAAGGGAGAGAGAGAAAGGCAGGGAGAACACAAGCAGAAGGAGGGGTAGAGGGAGAGGGAGAAGAAGGCTCCCTGTCGAGCAGGGAGCCTGATGCAGGGCCCATCCTAGGACCCTGAGATTATGACCTGAGCGGAAGTCAGATGTTCAACCAATTGAGGCACCAAGGGGTCTTGTGACTATAGTCTATATAAAGCAGTTTCATATGTTAACCAGTGATTTATAAGAATATCATACTTCTCAGTTACAATTGTGTAAAGGCTTTGCACAAGGGGCTAAAATAATTTAATAATTTATTTAGCATGTGAATTCCCCTTTCAATGTGATAAAAAGGAAATTAATCATAGATTTTTATCTTTGTGTCCTCCCACACAGAATTCAGCATAATTTTATAAGTGAATAAAGAGATGAATCTCTTTACATTTGAAAGCTTAATATCATTTCATAAATGAACATATAGCAAAGTGATTTTGGTAAAGACATGCTTGCCCAGTCATGCTAATCAATGTGAGAACCAAAATGATGGTGCCTGTATTGGGTGGGACAGCATACGAGCCTTCAGATTGAATTCAATGTTTCACTGAGTGTTTGAGCCATGGTCTTAATACCATGAGAGATGATCCAGGCTCTCTGCTGAGACATTTATGCTCCTGGTTATGGAGCTGACCTGCTGTGGCACATCAGGAAGATCATGGAGTATAATCTGTACCTCCTGGGAAAACCCAAGGAACTCTGAGCTCCATCACCCTCAAGCTGTAGAAGAAGAAAAAGACATTTGGGCCTATAGGGGTCAAGACCAAGGGCTGTAGTTTGGGTCCATAGAGGTCAATGTCAAGGGCTGTTGGAGCACAGCCAACTTCCTACTGGGAGCCCAGGCTGACTTGGGCAGGATCCAGGTGCATCCCCCACCTTCTTCTCCTGCCCCTACCTGCAGCTTTCCCTGGAGAGGCAGGCAAACTCTTGGCCTTGCTTGAGGTTCTCCCTGATGCTACCCCTGGGGGAGCTGCTGGCCCCACCTTCCTGAGAGGGCCTGCCCATCCCACCAGGAAAGAAGCAGCCTCTTGAATGGACACCTTTCAGAAATGTTCTTTTAACCTCAGAGCGAGGAGGCCCCAGACTCTGGGGTCTGCATGGGGTCCCTCCAATGCATACCGGAAAGAATTTTCTATGTTTATCTTGTTGCTAATCCCAATCTTCACATCCCCTCTTTGTGAGTTATGTGTCTCTTGTACCAGGGGCCCCATTTCTCTCCAGTCCTCCTCCTGGTAGATAATAGACACCAGCTGTAGCCAGTCAAATAAACATATAAATCAACAAATCAGTGAGTTTGAACTCTGATTCCTTAAAACTGATAACTTCAAAATTTCATGATGAAAAAAGTTCAGTTTTGCCCATACCAGCCTCTTATCCTCCCAAAAACACATAGCCTAGTGTTTTTATGGATCTGATCACTGAAATTCAATATTATCATGTTTTATTACATCATTAAGTAGTAGCACATGTACCCAGTTTCCCCATTATCCCTCCTTGTTTTCCAGCTCAGTGTAGAGATTAGCACAGTAGGAGCAGGCAGTCCCAGGAGGAGGAAGACCAGGAGCTGTGTCTTCTAAGCCTGAGGACCCCAGGGACTTTTGGCCCCATTCTCTTAACTGCAACCATCTCTTTAAACTTCTCTCATGACCTCCTTTTGATATTTTTAATTAATTCTAGAATCACTAAAATCAACTAAACTTTTTATTTTCTTACTGGCTAATGCTTTTTAGTCTGAACTTGCATGAACTGATAAAATAAAAAAAAAATATTGAGAACTAAGAAGAAACAAACTCTGATTTATTTTATGTGCATTCTATGGAGCCAAACTCATTGCCTAGTCAAACTGAACTGGGTTACTATGTAGAAGACTATGTTTCAGGCTGAGGCCATTCTGTCGATGTGCACACTCAGTCATGGCCCTGGTGGTTTATTCTGTGACCTAGACCGTGTCCCTGGTCAGGCTTATGTGCCAGGACACGTTGCCTCCAAGAGGGTTGCACTTGGCTGAAGTTGATTGAAAAAACTCTGTCTCCATCCCGTGGAAGGACCACTGTTTTAAGGTATTCCTGAAGTTTATGACCCGCTCTGCACTCTTGCCTACAGATGGCGGTCAGATAGAGTCATGTGTCCAGTGCATGTGCATATACTGGGTGGACACCGATGGGCGTGTCTCTGATGCTCAAGAGGGAACATAGGGGAATAGTGACACAGCACAGAGCCTTCCATCCAGGAACCATAAATAGCTGCTGTTTTTGACTTCTGGTGGCAGCAAGGTAATATTTATTTACATATTCATTTATTTATTTTAGAGAGTGAGTCAACAAGTGTGCAGAGTGGGAGTGGGGGAGGGACGGAGGGAGAGAGAGAGATTCTTAAGCAGGCTCCATGTCAACACAGAGTCTGACCTGGGGCTCAATCTCATCCACATTCAGTATGTAGCTCGTTCTGCACCTGCACGTGTGGGTTGCTGCTGTGGGCAAGTATCACAGCCTGTTCTTCTTATTCTGTAAATGCCAAACACTTCTTTCAGATCCCAGAAGGAGAATGGTGTCATTCTCAGATTCTTGCTGAATTCTCTCAATTGCTTTTAAATCACCTATGGCTTTTTCTTTCACAAATCTTTAAGTGCTGATAAAAGGTAGTCCTAGTAATGATCAGCATGAGGGACAGATGATGGAGTTGCATTTCCTGAGCTGCTATGCTTATGAGGCCATTCTCATCACATCGTCACCAGGTTCCTTAGACTGTCAGGGAAAGCAGTGACTGGTGCACCGTGCCACTTTTCCTGCCCCTGCTGCCTCCACCTTTTTATGTGAGTTTGGACTTGTGTGCCTGCAATCTTACCCACTTTGTTCTTTCTCTACTCACCAGGACACCTGCTAGAAATCTCAAACAAAGAGACTTTGTCTTACACAACTTACACATATTCATCATTTATTTTGGGCACTGAGCACAAACTTTGCATGTAACTTTGGTCTAGGTACCTAATTTTACCTGGTTATTTCCCCTTCAAATATTTCAAGGTAATACTCAGCTATGTTTCTAGTAGTCATGCTATTTCTGAATTAGGCAAGACAGGTTTTTCCAGCCTCAGCATGATTGATACTTCGGACCAGGTGATTCTTTTTTGTGGGGGTGCTGTCTTCTGCTTTGAAAGAGGTTGAGGAACATTTTGGTTCTTACAGATTAAATGCCAGTAGCACCCCCGTCCCCAATTGTGACAATCAAAAATATCTCCAGACTTTGTCAAATGTCCCCTAAGGAGAAAAATTGCCCCTACTAGAAATCACTGGTGTAGATCTATAAAGAACTTCTCAAACTCAACACCCAAAAAACAGATAGTCAGGTCAAAAAATGGAGAGAAGGCATGAACAGACACTTCTCCAGTGAAGACATGAAAATGGCTAGCAGAGACACGAAAAAGCATTCATCATCATTAGCCATCAGGGAAACACCAAATAGTTTTATACAGATCCCAAACCGGGTCATGGTTAAGATTAACTATCTTGATTTCCAATATCACCCAAGTGCTATGGTTGCAAATTGTCACATTGGTCCTAAATCCATACCATTGATGAATATTTGATGTTTATGAACATCTATACAAATTACTTAAAAGACAAATCTCAAACATGATAAAATTTCCCTTTCGTCATTTGCATTAAGATGTGATCTCTTGCCACCCTTACAGAGTTTTATGAGAGCACTTAGTGTTCTGAAGCGGTGATGAGTCATCTGTGGACTCTAAGAGACTCCTCGGCCCTGTGAGAAGACCAGTGGCGTGCTCCCTGGCTGAAGCTGTGCATGGTGTGGGTGTGAGGCTGGGACCCAAGGCCAATCTAGGCATGAAGTGTCGGAACTATGAATGGAGAAGCAAGACCCACAGAGAGCACAATAAACCAAAATACGACATTAACTCATTTCTGTGATTAAATTATAGCAGCTGCATGTCAGATTCTGAAATAAGACTTTGCCAGATGTCCCCTGAGGACATGGATATAGAAACATGAGAGAATATTGTTGCCGATGCAAACAATTGGTGTCATAGTTCATACATGTTTGGTAGAGATCTGTTTATACACAAATTTAAGGGTAATAGTGAATGTTCTTGATTTTGCAAGCTTGTCTGCAGCACCATGTGCAAATGTGAGAATTCGGGAGTACTTCTAGAATCAGGAATTGAAACTCAAGAAGGAAGGAGTCCAAGGAAGAAGTAGATATTAGACACTCAGGCAGGCCGTGCTTCATTCTGAAATGGTTTGTTGTTTTTCTGCTGTCTCTGAAAGGAATGAGTGAGTTAATGGATTTTTCTCTTACCTGTTTGGGTCTACCACTTAAATCTCCTTGTATCCCAAAAGAGCATCTCTCTCTGACATTGGCCATGCGTCACCCATCACCTTCATGTTCTTCCCATACTGCGACCTTTGTTTCAAGGGCATAGAGCAAGTGAGATGCAAGAGGACTATTCCCCTCAGATCTGAGTAATGTTGGACAGGAAAGCACGTACCTGAGTACCCCAGCCATGCTGTGTCAGCACTGACATGGACCCCAGGCACAGAAGCTCTGCCAACTTGAACGTTAGAATGAGACAGTGCTGTTGACTCACCTTGTTGAGAAGCTATGGGACCCGGCCAAGGGAACCGCTCTTTTGAGGGAAGAGGACCAGTGTTGGCTTCGTAAGATCTCAGAGATGTGGAATCATAACTGTGAAAACCTCAAGCAAGCCGCTGGGCTGCCTGCCCAGAGGGGGCAGCCCTGCCTCGTGGTGAGAGCCGCAGGCCCCGGCCCCCTCAGATGCCCAGGCTCACTGTGAACGATTTGTGAGTGCTCATGCAAGTGCAGTGAACTCTCTTGAAATCCATGGTGACAGTCAGAGGAGCCCTTGCAGGTGTGTGGTGAACAGTGACTAGGCTAATACCGTGAGGAACTCAGACCAGGGCTCAGCATAGAGTGAGCACTGCACAGTTCCATAAACAAATGATTACAAACAAAAAGAGTCTCTACAAATGAGATTCCTCGTATTGGTTTACATCAGACATGGTCTCCACACAAGCAGAGCTCTCTCTCATGCTACCGACGTGGTGCTGGTGCAGTGTTCCCTGTGGGCAGCTGGCCGCCAGCCCAGGACATGGTCATTCACACCCTGCTTTCATGTTGTGTATCCATCCCGACGCTGGTTCCTGTGTCTCTTTTCCTCCCTCCCCCCTCCCTCTCTCTCTTTCTTTTCTTTCTTTCTTCCTTCCTTTCTTTCAGATTTTATCCATTTATTTCACAGAGAAAGATACAGTAAGAGAGGGAACACAAGCAGGGGCAGAGGGAGAAATAGGCTCCCCACGAGCAGGAAGCCCAATGCCAGGCTTAATCCCAGGACCTTGAGCCAAAGACAGATGCTTAACAGACTGAGCCCTCCAGGCACCCCGAGGGTCCTGTTGGTTTTATTCTCACACACCCCCCAGTCCATCCTCTGTGATCTGCCTTCACTGCCCACTGCCACCACACCGTGCTGTGGTCACCTGTAAGTGGCCGCGGCATGGTCTCTGACCCTCCCCCATCCTTCCTCCAGCCAGTGTCCATGATCCCGCTGGAGCCCTCACTGCAAACTACAGATATGGACATAAACTCCCCTTTTCTCTGTGATGGAGACACAGGTGCTGCCACAGGTGACTCTGGTCTCTTTCCACTCTGTTTCACCCTCACTGCTAGTCTAGCACTCTGCAAGTTTGCTGCTTTCCAGTGACCTTGACACAGGGTGTTCTCTCTTCCTGGAATGTGCTTCCTTCCAACGCCTGTTTAGTGACCCATCTAGATTATTCGAACAGCAGCTACAGAGCTGCTTGCTCGGGAACGCCTTCTCCAGGTCCATGCACAGCTCCCGTCTCCCCTCTGCAAGTGCTCCAGCACTGGCCTCCCTGGGCAGCACTCCTGAGACTCCAAGTTTCCATTTATTGGTGTGACTTTTAAGTTAGTTCCTCCTCCCCATGACTGCAGGTGTGAGGCCATTCGGCAAGCTGGCCCAAGGCATGGCACAGCGTAGGGACGGGTGTCCAGTGAATGCACATGGAGAACGTGCGAGAGCAAAGCGATCAGGGCAGCCAGAGCTAGACCGCATGGCATCGGACACTTCTGTCCCCCTCTATGCAGCCAGTGTCCATCAGTTATAATTCACTTCTATTCCAGGAAAAAAAAAATGAATGGACAAGGAAGCAAACAATTCAGTACCTTTAATTTTAAAGAGCCCACTAAAGTGTGTTAATTGCTTGTGAAATTGGGACAGGTTGTGTGTGTGTATCTCTGAAAAATAAATGTTCCTCAAAGAGATAAATATCCATTACTAAGAAATGATGATTTGCTCTATTTCCTCAGTCAAGCAATATTTATCAGGAACATTGATTTAACTAGAGGCTATTGGCAGATACAAATGGATGATGACAAGAGACAAAAAACTGCCTTCAATCGCCATCAGGGCTTTTCATTTTAATGTGATGCTTTTTGGAATTACTGACGCTCCAGCTACACCTCGAAGATGAATGAGCAGCTCCTGCCAGGTTCTGCGCATCACACCCTGGAGCTGGCTTTGCCTGGGCACTGTAGGCTATGCTTCCCAGAGCTCAAAAACACCTTGAGCATTTCCTGGAAGTTTGCTGCGGGGGGGGGGGGGGGG
>ML102624.1:0-21300 GCA_003697995.1 Taxidea taxus jeffersonii
GAATTTGATACCTAGGAGAGGCAGTTCTATCTGAGCAAGGTTTCAGTCTTTTGCTGAAGCCAGGATCTTTCTATTCCATTAGACCACAAGTGCCTGAGGGTATAAGCCTTGAAATGATGATGACTCCTCATCCCCATTACTTAGACCAGAGTCTGAAACACAGTGGTGTTCCATATTTTAAATGTCTCAATGAATGAGTGAACAAATGACCGAGTGAATGAGATGAAGAGAAGAAATCAATTGCAAATTTAATGTCTGAGGAATGAAGGGAAAATTTGACATGTGAGGCACTGACTTCTTCCTCACCAACCCAGGCCCCTTGGCAGTTATATTTCTTTTCTTTTTTAAGATTTAAATCCAATTAGTTAACATATAGTATATTATTAGTTTCAGAGGTGAGTTCAGTGATTCCTCAGTCTTACATAATACCCAGTGCTCATTACATCCTTTGCCATCTTTAATGTCCATCCCCCAGTTACCCAATCCCCACACCCCCTCTCCCCTCCAGCAACCCTCAGTTTGTTTCCTATAGTTAAGAGTCTCTTATGGTTTGCCTCCTTCTCTGTTTTTATCTTATTTAATTTTTTTTCTTTCCCTGCCCCATGCTCCCTGTTTTGCTTCTTATATTCCACATATGAGTGAAATCATATGATAATTATCTTTCTCTGATTGATATATTTCACTTAGCCTAATACCCTCTAGTTCTATCCACATCATTGCAAATGGCAGGATTCCATTTTTTTGATGGCAGAGTAATATACCATTGTATATATATATCCCACATCTTCTTTATCTGTTCATCTGTTGATGGACCTCTGGGCTCTTTCCACAGTTTGGCTATTGTGGGCATTGCTGCTATGAACATTCAGGTGCATGTATCCCTTTGGATCACTACATTCTTATCCTTGGGGTAAATACCTAGTAGTGAAATTGCTGATCATAGGGTAGCTCTATTTTCAACTTTTTGAGGAACCTCACTATTGTTTTCCTGAGTGGCTGCACCAGCTTGAATTCCCACCAAAAATGTGAGAGGATTCCCCTCTCTCTGCATTCTCTCAGGCACAGACCTGTTGATAGGTGTTTTGGTTTTGTTTCCTCAAGAAGAAGTTCCCGAGACAAGGATGTGAGTGTATATAATATTTTTGGAAATTGATCCCTGGAAACACAGGTAGGAGGAGATGGGGGTGGGGGAAGAGAGCCAGGGAAACAAGGCATCCAATAAAGGGAAATAAAACGTACCTGGAATTTAATACTGCTGTGAAACTCTGGGAGTTTGTTTTTCAGAATGAGAAGAAAGAAATGGCAGAGAATAAATAAAATGGATACATATTAGATAGGAAAGAAAGAACTACAGAACAAAACATGTTGGAGAACAGCAGTAGATTAGTGAGCCTGGAGTGCACAAAACATTAGAGCAACAACTGGAGATCAGGTTGGAAATGAACAGGGAACATTGGCAGAGGGTCATGCATGAAGTGCTAGGAAATTCGGATTTTATCCTGTAAGTAATAGGAGCCTAGCAACAGACTTTTCAGAAGGCAGGAGATATTAACAGATCTGATATGCAAAGTGATCACTTTGGTGGAAATGTGGAGAATGGCAAAGAGAAGAGTAGAACCAAAAAAGAGCAAAAGATAAGAGATAAGAAGATAAATTAGGAAATTGTTACAGTGGGCCAAGTCACATAATGCAGGCTAAAACTAGGCAATGAGAATAGAGAAGGGGAAAGATCCAGAACTTTCTGTGGAGATATTGATAGGTTTTCTTGACATGTACTGGAAGAATTCTTGGCAGAGTCCAAACACTCACTGCGTCTGTGGCTTGGGGAAAACATCAGGATGCCTAGGAGCTCAGCAGAATTTGCCCCCAGTTTCATTCTTTCAGAATCTTACTAGATGTGGATACTTAAAATATGGTCCATGGACCAGCAGCAACAACATCATCTGGACTTTATCAGGAAATACAGAATCTTATGCCCCACCTGAAATCTGCTGAACAGAATCTGCATTTTAACAGCTGATTCACATGCACATTGAGAAGCACTCTTTAAGTACTGTTTGCAAGCTCAGAGCAGAGAGTGGCCTTTGAAACTTTGACAAGGCTTACTCATGGAGAAGAGCTAGCTAGTCTATCTCTGTACAAAATAACTCTGCATATGGTTATTATCATAGTGGCCATGCCATGACAATGATTTTAGGTGGTGACTATTTATTTAATCTCATCAATCGCTTTCAAATGGTGACTGCAGACTGAGAGAGAACCAATAATTAAACACTTTCCTTGTAACTTTTGTCTGTGCCACACCTAAGTCATGAACTAAGTCAAGGGCTCTGGCCAAGCCAAAACAACAATAACAAAAATTAAGTCAAGAATAAACTACCCTCACTGAAACAAACAGCCAAGAAAGCAAAGCTCCAAACAATTCCCTGGATGTCATCCATGAATTCCCTAGACATACTCATGTATGAAGTCCATCTGAAATGCTATTTACCCTTTATTTTCCATTTGATTCTTTCTCTTTCTGGGGGCCATAAAATCTCATATATAGCCTTTCTTCCTTTATTTATTTATTGGTTTATTTATTGATTACTTTTCTAAATGCAATAATAATAATATTTTATTGCTTAAATGTCTTTTATTTGTATGTTGTTCTTGGGTAGTTGAGTTAATTTTCACCCATTGGTCTTTCGAGTTATATGTCATAATTTGCATGAGCCAGGGCTTAGGTGTTTTACTCCTAGAGTAAGTTTATCTGTTGTGCCTGCCAAAACAGTCAAGGCCTACCCACCTGCAATTTAGTGAAGTTTGTACGAAGAGTAGCAAAGAAAGCCAGAGTAGGCTCACCAGTGGGTTATCAGAAAATAAAGGACAAATTCAAAATAAAGTCTGACTAGTCCTTCTCATAGTATAAGACTTTACTCACCAAGAAGAGCTCATAATGACTGTCTTTGAAACAAAAGCCTCATTTTCTTAGGTCTGCCTTTACCTGTTCTAGGAAATTAAAACCAAAATGGGCAAATGATAATCCTTTTCCAAGTAAGAACCTTCCTCAGAAATTTGCCCTTAAATGTCCAATCTTAAAAATGTGTTGGATAGCAGTGAAACAGATCGAAAAGGCTTTCCTCAAAATCTTAATCCTGCCTGGATTCACTTCACTTATTTAGCTTTATGACTTTGGGACATTTTACATAAGAAGAATTAATCTTTTTTTTTTTTTTCTTATTCAGTACCTGGGTCTATTATTGAGGTTCCATGCCTTATTTTTTAAATTAAGCATAACTGATTCCACAGAAGCGGTTGGTGGAGAACCCATAGAATTTTTGCTCAACTCATTTTTATTGAACAGAATCCAGAATTTTAGTCAAGAAGTGTTAGATATTAATCACATGTGAGTGGGATCATTAAAATTTTCTTTACCTTCCAGAACAGCGGGTCATTATAGAATCATAAGAAGTGAGCTCACTTAATAATCTTTACAATTACATAAAAGCAATCATTTTCATAAGTCTTAGAAGAAGCTTTTAACTGTTACTTAAAGAGCATATTGGAATACCAGAAATTATTATGTTGTGTTATTATAAATGTGACTTGAGAATTGAAAAAAAAAAATGTTCTCTGACTCAAGGCTCTTAGGAGCTATCCTTTCCAGACTGAATAGTTTTGTTTAACACAGTTCATGATTATACTTTTTATACAGCTAGTAGAGACCTTACTGCTGAAATAGAAATTCTAGTATCATTTCTTAATTATTACACTCTTAACCTTAAGGAAAAATACAATATTTTCTACTGCAGTTAAGAACAACAATTGGTGACAATTTAAGGTGAGTCAGTTAAGGAGAAAAACTAAAACAAATCCCTCCTCTAAATTATTTCTGCCTTTCTCTTTTCTTTTCTTGTAACCACTTCTCATCTTTGACTTTGAAACCCAACAGTTTAAACTTGGTTCTTATTTCACTGGGCTAATCCCTTTTCATAAATCATGCTCAAGAGCTGAAATAATTTGCACATCATTTAAAGAGTGTTTGCTTTGAAATATTCACCTCAAGCCCTTTTGTATATCCTTTCTCTCTAAAGATTTGTAGTATTTGTTTTGTTCTCTGAGGTATAAAAGACCTGGATAAACTTTATTCCTGTTGTTTCAAGATTAGTTAACGAAAATGCATATTAATTCAGCAGGGATGGGAACAAACCTCAGTAAAGATGATCATACATGTGCCTCACGGGAATAGCAAAGTACAAAATGTCAGTCTTCGAATCTCCTTGGACTTGCTCAAAAGAGCATTGAGGGATTTAACTTTCCAGAATATGTCTACAAATGTATTTTCTTTGTTGTGGAGAACAGGAGCTATGCTGATTATTTTTCCCCAGAAAATTGATTTAATTTGTATTTGAACGAAAATTAAGCTATCCACAAAGTGGCTCTTCAAGAATACAGAGAAAAACAGCCACGGCAAAGGAAAATTTAACATTAAAAAGTGATATGCCTGATGTGCCATTAGATTCTTTATTTTGCTTCAGGCCTCAAATTCCAAAATAAAATTTAACAGAACAAGCATTTTTCCCCTAAAAATAAGTAGAATTGAAAGGACCTCATAAAATCAGAAGTAAACATATTTAAAGTTCAATGACACCTTTCCGTGTATAAACTCCAGTTTTACAGTTTGCCAGTAAACTCAGAAAAAAATACTGATTTCTCCAAATAGTCTATCTGTTTTGTATGTTAAGATGTGCCCTGTTCTTTTCTTAAACTGAAAATGACCATAAACTTTGGCACTTAAGTGCTTATCCGGAAATGACTAAGTAGATTTGGGGGTAATAAATCACTCATATGGATCCAGCCACCCACAGTCTTGTTCCACTTCTCTTCTTTACAAGTGTAGTAATAGACATTTCCACAGTCCTCAGGGTGCCAAACTTTGCACCATTAGGAAAATCTGCAAGTGACTTGATTTATCTTCCTCACTCAGTTAGCTAAGACCCAACTAAGTAAAAATCAGCAGGAATAAACTTGACTTGTTAAACTTTTTTAATAGGGAGATGCAACAATTAGAACTTTCCTCCTTTGCCACTTCAATTTACTTTGGATGTGAAGCCCCTTGTGAAAAATATTCAGAGGAGATCTCAAATTATAGGTGCATGGCTGGATGATGCTGACTCTGAGTTTTCATTATACACAGAGGATTGGCTGCTGTTTGCAATTAATCCAGACACAATCCTCCTGGTACTTGGGGAGGAATGTGGAAGAAATAGCCATTTTATAAGTTGTAAACTCCTAAATTACCCTAAATTAGAGGCACTATTAATCGGACACTTAGATATAGACAGGATCTGCTTATTGTGTAGGCTCATCTTCCCCTGATGGAGAAATCAATTAAATATTTAGGATGTGGAATACCTTCCAGGTTGGATAATGCATTTCATTTAGATTATGGCCCTCCAATCCGAAACATTAAAGGGGATCTTAACGGATGGAAGCACATTACTGTCTCTTGGATTGGGTGCATTAACACTTTAAAAATGAATGTGCTTCCTAGGATTTCCTATTTGTTCCACCAGCTGCCTGTCGATGCGCCAGATAAACAGTTTAAGGATAAGTATGTAAAAGATGCATGTGCAACACTCTGTGTGCTGAGGTGCACCCTTGTAGGAAAAGTCCCCAAATGTGGCCCCTTTGGAGGGCTTTCTCAATGCCTTAGCAACCTCAGATGACAGGGCTTATTTGATCATGGGAGAGTGGGAAAGAAAGTCAAAAAGGAGATGCAATTAGTCCTCTCACAAAGGTTCTGTAGATTTCTAATCTGGTATCATTCCTTTCTATGACTTAATTCATAACTAGTGATTATTATAAGAAAATACTTGGATGACATGGTAAAATCGGAAATAAACCTAAGCGTTCCCATTATAAAAATATTTGGCATGAAGATAAATTGATTTGATTCTCACCCAAGGACCATTACACAGGGACCAAATTTATGAACAATATTGTAAGAACAAAGCTCTTGCATCTCCCATGCTACAGAAGCATGGTAGAGGGATAGATGGTGTCTTGGAGTACTTACCAGGTTGTAGGCTGTGTTCTGGAATATACATGTCCTCTCTTCCTTAATCCTGCCAATAACCTTACCAGGTACAGAGGTGTTACGATCACCCTCATTTCATCTGTTGGGTGAATGAGACACTGAAGGCTGATCAAAGTGGTCAAGATTACACAGCTAAGAACTGACAGAATTAGAATTCAAAACCGAGCACTTTGACTCCACCGCCTGGAGTCATAACCATTGTTTCACGAGACTCTGGGTTCTAGAGTGAGGCTGAAGGTTTCTGCTACCTACTAGCTCTATAAACTTTGATCATGTCACTTAACCTCACTTATATTCTGTTTTATAATCTTGAAAACATGAGTAATAGTAATACCTATCTCCCTGAGTTGTTTGGAACTGTAAGATTAGATTATGACATTTATAGCAGTGCTTAGCATAATGTAAGCACTCAATATATGTTAATAATAATATTGGTGCAAGTATTTTGTTTTCTTCCATAGTATTTTGAAGGGTCCTCCTAATTTGGTTAAGAAAAAGATACTTTAGAGATAAATGATTGAAATCTTTAAAGATGAACATACTTTTAAAAATTCCCTTGTATTTCTGGGGAACGGGTAGTGTATTGGATGACTTACAGAAGACTGTAATCTTCCTGAACTGAGTCAGATGTTTGTCCTCTTTTGTTTCCATTTATAAAAGTCTTGATTCACAATTGACACAAATATATCATAGTGGGTTACTCAGTGAAAACAAATTTATCCAATCATAAAAGAAATGATGAAGATGGGGTCAATTTCTTTGTTTCTAAAGACAGACTCCTCATGCCAAATCTGATAGAACACATGCTTCAGTGTGTTTGCCTTGCTTCAGAAGACAGCAGAAAACTCAGCTAACTGGTATAATTACATAACTTGGATAGTCATATTGAGAGGGTTCAATGTTGGCACTAGAATATGGAATTATAAAGTTCAATGAAGTTGCAGGAATTTAACTGAAAAGAAATTACTTATCAGCATTTTGACAGGGAATAAACAAAAAAGGAACAAATTGATCCTTTCAAAGTTGGGTGGAAAGAACGTTCCAGAAGCCTTCCTTTGTAATCACTGTCATTGAGAAGCCCTGAGGCCTCTTATTTGTTAGTAATTGATACCTAGACTTCAGGCTCAAATACTAAAGACAACTGCTATTTTAAGGGCTTGTCAAGAAAGTTAGGAATTAGTTGGAGTTCTTTTTTCTACTCAGTCCTCCACTATTTTTCCCAATAGTGAAAAATAGTGATTATTGGGTCAAGTTTGTTGTAAATCAGGGGTGAATCAACCATATGCAGATACTTTTACCTTTTAAATACATTTGGAAGAGTACTGGGGTAAAATCAGAATCTAATACTTACAAGCAGAAATGTGCTTTATTCAGCTAAGAAAACAGCCTGATCAGCAAACACTCTATATTGGTTTGTTTGTTTGGAGATCCTAATAGTGGAGTGAAGCTCCTCATCTACTCTTAAGCTCTACTTTTCTTCCACTGAACACAAAGAAAGAAAAGGACTTAGATAGCATGAGAATAAAAGAATGGGGCGCAGGCCCAAGCAAATGGATTAGCCAGTTAACTCAGAAGTCAATGAAGAAATAAGTTGCCTAGAACCATACTCTTCCCAATGTTTGTGTTACATTCTTAATATAGAGGGATTAGTAATTTCTCTGCATTATAATATGTTCATAATGTAGATGGATTAACACAGATCAGGATGATCTGTATCTCGGGACAGAGGGAAGACAAAATAATCTCTAAAAATCTAGGATCTTTATTTGTGGTCTAAGCAAAGATGACATAAAATCTAAAAAGCTAGATTAGTAGGAGAAACAGTTCACACATTCACATCATCGGAATTTATTGAGAAGTTGTCTTTTGTGTGCACTGTTTGAAGCACGGAAGTTAAAGAGGTTCTAGATGTTATCAATTCTGCATTGACAAAGAGTGTTTATGGTCACATTTTAAGTAGATATTTCCTATTCTCCACCAAGATGATTTAGTTCAAAGATGAATTTCCACATGAAATGTTCTTAAAATATACCTGCTTGATTTTATCAACAAAATGAACACAATAGTGACCAGTTAAATATACTTCTGGCAAAGTACTTTGCTGAAGTTTATATCTCATTGAATTTATCAGAAATTTTGTATTCACATTAAGGACAAACTCCCATCTATGTAGGTTAAATAGCGCCATAGACCATGGTCCACCAAGAGTTAAGGGGATTTAATACATGAAAACACTGAAAGCTTGAGTTCTGCTGTATTTTTTATCCTCAGTGTTCTAGAGGATGGAATCATTTCTTAGCTGGTTCTAAGACTAAGGATCTGTTACTTTCCATTAATAAAAACTGTTAAATTACCTAGAGTTCAACTGTTAGGTAGCAAGAGCCACCTGCACAACCACTTTGGGGTAGCTCACCTGTTGTCCAGCAGCAGTATAGTAAGGAAAAGTGTTGATGCTAGAACCAAATGGTCTTGGTGTAAGTCATGGCTCCACCAGTACCACCTGTGTGCCTTGAGTAGCATGTTCTTTATAGATTGGCAATAAGGACTAAATCACTTATTCCCTTAAAGTTTTTAGAACAGTGCCTAGTATAGAGTAGTTTTGAAACATTAGTTATTAATATTAGAGATTTCCATTAGGCCAAATAAAGTTAACAGTCCATATGACTTGCATAAATTTTTTTTAAAGATTTTATTTATTTATTTGATAGGCAGAGATCACAAGTAGGCAGAGAGGCAGAGAAAGAGAGGAGGAAGCAGGCTATCCGCAGAGCAGAGAGCCCGATGTGTGGCTCAATCCTATGACCCTGGGATCATGACCCGAGCCGAAGGCAGCGGCTTTAACCCACTGAGCCACCCAGGCGCCCTGACTTGCATAAATTTAAAAACAAAATGGTAAAAATATAAACCACAGAGTGACAAATTAATTGGGGATTGTAGAAAAATTGAGAATAATTACAATGAAATAATAATTTTGAATTTTCCATTGTTTTATGCATTAAAATTAAATACATTAGGTAATGATATAAAGTAAACAAAGATATAAAATAGTATGGCTAAATTCACTTCCAAAAAGCTAAAGCATTCTCTTTGTAATTAATTATTGATTTTTTAATTGATCTTCACATATTAACATCAATATTAATTTAAGAATGTATAAACGGCAGATGTGCCATGTGCTATTCTAAGCATGTATTTTCTTATTTCTCATCTTTCAGACACCTTATATATTAAGAACAATTTTATATTCATTCACAGAGGAGGAAACAAATATTTTAATTTTTGAGTCCAGAATATAACTTAAGCAACCTAAGACAAAACACATGTTGCATCTTTTAGCTTTGTACAATTTTGTTTTTAGTTTCTCTTGCCTTTCTTTAAGTTTTACTTGTTAATATGTATAAATAATTATATTGTTACATGATTTTTGTACCTGTGTTTTGAAAGATAAAAAGATCTTTATACAGATATAAATGCATGTGTGCGTGTATATATAGTATACAAAAATAAATTTCAAGGGCCATATTGACAGATGGAAAAGCACAAGTGTCAAGGGAAGTTGATTTAGAAAGTGATATATAATAATAATAATTAAACTCTAACATTTATTGATTTAACAGATGGTGAGATTAAAAAATAAAAACAAAATCTTAAAATGTAGCATGATTTTTAAAATTAATGATATTATTTTATGAACTTATTCTGAAGTTTTGTTATTTTCTAATTATATTTTCTAAAACTCTTTTAATTTCTCAAATAAGTTACTACTTTCATTTAGCAGTTCCTCTTCAGAAGTCTACATATGTACAAAAACTAGTATTAGAACAGAAAATTTAACCTTAGATAGATATTCTTAAGTTATGGTGGAGGTAAAAAACATATTTTACATATTTGTATTATTGACTCATAAGTATATGTCAAGCTTTGTACCCTAAATACAGATAGTGCACCTTGTTTTCAGTTATCTCACATAGTATTTGTTGTTATCAATCACATACTAAAACTGCAGACATTTTTGAAAAATCTTAAATGCAGAAATTATAAAGAAATGTGATCTGGATAAGGTATAATAAAATGTAATAAAAATTGAAATTCATAACAAGATATTTTTTAAAAATGCCCAAGTCATTGTTAATTAAAATAATATTTCCTTCATTTGCTTTTATCCTAAGGAAGAGTCCAGTAAATATCAAATTCAATAGTATGCAACCAAAGATATATTCAGAGGCAAATGCATAGCATTATGTATTTTTAATATTAAAAAGAAAGTAAAATGAGTTTATATTAAACTCAGCAAATATTTTTTTAAATAACTAAATATAACAAAAGAAATCTGAAAATAAAAGTGATAAAATTAAGAAAAAACAATCAACTAGGAAACAAAAAAATAAATCATTATTGAACTAAAAGGTGGTTCTTTGGAAAATAATCTTATTAAGAATGAAATAAAAACTGAAAAATCTAACTGAAAAGAACATAAAGCACAATTAACCAAAATTTAAAATGTGAATCAGATACAAAATAATTTAAATTTTAAGACAATAGTATACAAAATTTTATTCTGATAGATGAGAAACCAATAGGTTATTTTGGAAAAATTAACCAAAGTAACTAAGGAAAAAGTAGAATATCTAAATACAGTCTTTCAAATTCTGCCTCTGAGTTTAAATCTGCCCAAGTTTACTGATTAGTGATATCAATTTGTGATATCAATTTCCTAAAGAATAGGTAATTTTCATGCCATTACAAAGCACATGAATAATCAAAGAAAAAAATCTTAAAATTCACAGATAACCAAGGAGCTGAAAATTAAAGAAATAGAGGGTATGTTGCCACCACTGCAGCACAGCGACCATGAACACTAGGACTCTGCACAGAAAGGACCAAACATGACCAGAGTTTCAATGCTGATTTTCTACCAAGTTTCTCAAGGGCCTGTGCTCTGGAGATCTGCACACAAACTTTTCAAGCACTACCAACAGTGTGTTCAGAAAGCAATAAAGGGGAAGGATATTCCTATTGAAAGACTGGTGATTATAGGCCATGAGAAAGAATGGTCTAGGGACACCTGGGTGGCTCACTCAGTTAAGCATCTGCCTTTAGCTCAGGTCATGAACCCAGGGTCCTGGCATCAGTCCCACACCCAGCTCCTTGTTCAGCAGGAAGACTGCTTCTTCCTCTGCCTGCTGCTTCTCCTGTTTGGCTCACTTGCTCTCTCTCTCTCTCTCTCTCTCTGTGACAAATAAATAAATAAAATCTTAAAAAAAAAAAAAAGTAAATAGTCTGAAAGTTCTTCATGCCCTTAACAGTTGAAAATGGACTCCTATCTGTCAAGAACTCTGGATTTTGTCAAGTAAGAGCTTTAAGACAGGTATCAGTCTGATAAGTAGTTTAAGAGAAAGAAAATTTATTTCCTCCTTCCTAATGTTTTCCTCTCCATTGTGGATGAACTGTTACTCATTGCTATGAAGTCAAGACTCAGTTGCTTTGGCATCTCACAGCAACTAAATATAACACAGAACAATTTTTGGAATGATGGTTGTAATACTTGGTCTGTGATCAGTTTAAGATAATACATGTAAATAATTTTTTAAAAATTTTTATTTATTTATTTGAGATAGAGTAAGAGAGAGCAAGAGACAACAAGAGAGAGAGAGAGCATGAGTGGGTGAGGGGCAAAGAGGAGGAAGCAGAGCACAAAGAGGAACTCAATCTCAGGACTCCAGGATCATGACCTGAGTAGAAGGCAGACACCAAACCAGCTGAGGTACCCAGGAGCCCCAATATATGTCGGTAATTTAAAAAATGGTAAACTGCTCAAGATGGTTATGGCTACCTCACCTCTCATCTTGTTAGTGTATCATACTATTTTTTTTTCTTAATGGAAGCAATTGGTTAGAACTTCTTTAGCCTCAAGGAACTAATGCTCTGAAAACCATTCTAGCAACATGATTTCAATGTGCAGAAACACAGTTTTATATTTTTACATACTAACTTAATAGTTCTGAAGATTGCTGGTGGCTTGGGTTAGCTTAGAGACAGACAACTTTTAATAGTCTGTCTCCTGCCTTAACAAGGGACCTCAGGGTAAGACTTGAAGACTTCAAGAAGGTCATGGTGAGCGCTGTCTCAGAGCTACAATGGAGTGAAGTAGGATGACTTGAGTAGCCATAGAAGACCCAAGTTGCAAAGATTTGCTTTAGCCAGCATCCAATCCAAGTCAAAGGCTGAAGGCATTTGCATAAGATTAAAATACCAAAATGATGCATCTAGTTAAATGGGAATGCTTTACTTGCCTTGTTTCTGCATTCTGCCCTGTAACATCTTGAATTGTAAAGATGGAATAAGTCATAGTTTTTCAAATCTATCATTTAAAAACAAAAACAAAATTAAAAAGAAGAAAACATTACATTTTTTTCATGTATCTTGTCATCAAATATTACACTTCCTTGCATCAGAAATATGCAGATACAAAAGCATATGCATGTGTGTGCAGGTTTATATATAACTATTCTATCTTTATTGCATATAAAAGCTTTCCGTGAAGCAATTTGGAAATGAGTACTAACAGCCTTAAAAATTTGCGCTCTTCAAACTAAATTTCAGTTCTGGAAGTCTGTTCAAAGGAAATAATAACAACAATCTAAAAGTCTAAATTAAAGTGCTATTGAGCACAGTGAAAAAATTTGCAATGATCCACCTGCAAGCAGTGGGCACCTGTTAAATAAGTCCTGCCTGGTGCATTCATGTAATGGTGTATTATGTAGCCATGAACATTTCTGCCTTCAAAAAATAATCATGGGGGTACCTGGGTGGCTCAGTCAGTTAAGCATCTGCCTTTGGCTCAGGTCATGATCCCGGGGTCCTAGGATAGAGTCCTAAGTCAGTCTCTTTACTCAGCAAAAGGCCTGCTTCTCCCTCTCCCTCTGCTGTTCCTCCTGCTTGTTCCTTTCTCTCTCTCTCTCTCTCTCTCTTTCTCTCTCTCTCTCTCTGTCAAATAAACAAATAAATAAAATCCTTTAAAAAATGTAATCACACAATGATTGTGCATGGCGTAATGTGAAGTGTGGGAAAGAAAAAACAGGCTACAAAACTCGTTAAATAAGAAATATGAAAGCAGGACCTGATCTGTTTGTTCAGAGATATATCCCTGCGCAAAGTTGGGGCTCATAAATGTCTGTTAAATATGTGAATGAATATATGAGATAAAAGAAAAATATACAGAAATAGCAACAGCAACAGTGGTTAACTCAAAGTAATAAAATTACCTTTGGTTTATTTTATTATTTTATTCTCTGTTCTTTTTGTATCTTCTAAATTTTTCACAATAACTAGATGTTTGTTTCTAAATTCAGGAACTTTTAAAAATAGGACATTATTGCAGAAGGCTTACATTATTTTTTAAAATGTATTTATTCATTTGAGAGATACAGAGAGATAGAGAGAACATTCAGGGGAAGAGGCAGTTACAGACTCCCTGCTCAGCTGGGAGCCTGATGTGGGGCTCAATCCCAGGACCCTGAGATCATGACCTGAGCCAAAGGTAGACGCTTAACTGACTGAGCCACCCAGGTGCCCCAAAAGGTGCACATTATTTATTGGGAATATGCCTTACAAAGTGCCTGCTATACCATGCTTATGAACATTTGGCTCTTCTCTGCTTAGATTTGAAACTCTTGGGTCTGTTCACCTCAATTTTCTTCCTCAAATTTCACCTGCTCAGACGTGTGACTACTATATATACAAATCACATACACACATATGTATTGTACATACATATGTGTGTATATATATATATATATATACATGTAATGACTACAATACATGCTACTAGTTTAATTTCTTTTCCTTTATCCTTTCCATGCATGAAAGCATGAATGATATATATCTGAAAAAATATAAATCTAGACACTGAAAACATAATTTCTCAACGAAGAGTCAGAATGTAAAGGGTTAGAAGAAAAAGTACTTGAACACTGTTGAATTATAAACTTTATGGTATACTAACCAGACCTTAGATATGAAGCAAAAACTGTGATCTGTTGTTTTGATATGGTAATTGCACAGGATTGTTATTCTCTTTACTATCTTTTTTTTCTCTCAGTTGCATTTAATCCAAGAAGTGATACAGTTTTCTAGGAAGATTTTACCCAAGCTATGATCCTTTCTAAGTAACATATACGGGTGATTCCTCTTCTCATTGATAAGACTGACCCGAGAGAATGAGGAGAAAGCTGACATATTGCCATTTTAGAGGACACTTAGGAGAGGAATCCAGAGCACAGATGGCTCCAGTTGATTCCCTGCATTGTGCCATGATTCAGGGCAAGGGCCCTAGACTGCAGGGGCTGGAGGGCTGGCAGCTCCCAGAGGATGTCTGCCACCTTTGACAAAAGGAACAGTCTACGGCCATACCACCCTGAACGCGCCCGATCTCGTCTGATCTCAGAAGCTAAGCAGGGTCGGGCCTGGTTAGTACTTGGATGGGAGACAAGAGGAACAGACAGAGAAAGCATAGATAAAACACTTAACAGCAGCCCTGGGAGAGAGGCCCCTTTTGCCAGCAAAATTGCCCTTTCTTCAGATTTCAAAATACCTTAGTGAGCCTAGAAGGCCCAAGCAGACCTTCCCATGAAAATCCTTGAGAGTCTTCTTCAAAGTTGACTTGTGATGTAAGAGCGCCTTTCACTTTGGCACACTGGTAAGTCAGTGAATTGTAGTGTGAGCTCTTCATTTCCCTGAATTTAGAGGAAATCCCAGGGCAACACAGATATGTATCATTTCTTCATTTGGGCTAAAGGCATAAGAGCTAACATGAATTTATTTCTGTTACCATTAGAGAAATGTGTTCTTTCCACCATCATTAAAAGGGAACAAACAAAAATAATGGAATCTACAAACGTAAGAAATTCTCTGGGAAAATTTCAAATTGACCAAAAAAAAGGAACTATTATTCACCTCTTCTTCAGCATGACCTAGAGTATCTTTTTCTATAGAGAAAAATGAAATATATATTAAAAAGATGCTAATTAATTCTGCTTCTGAAATTGCCTGTAAATGTAATTCCCCTTTGGGGTGTCAGCCTAGTACATTGAACAAATGGGCATTGACACCGGCTCCAACAGGACTGGAAGTTCACCATTAAAAATGGACTATGTGCAGGTGCACATGAAATGTAGAGTTGGTTGGGGTCAAGTGTAAACATAAACTGGGATTGACTCATCATCTCCATTCTGCCAGGGATTTTTGTTGCTTGCTTGGGTTTTTATTATTACTATTACCATTATTACTATTATTATCATTACTGTTATTATTATTATTATTATTATTATTATTATTTTGTTTTGGGGTGGAAGTTTTTCTTTACAAAAAGGACAGCTTAAAGTTTTCAACTTTGAAAAAACACTTAAAGATCTTAAAAGCCTGCAGAAAAGAGATGGTTTCTGATTGCTAATTCTCCCACAAAGACAAAGATAGAAAAACACAAAGCTTCATGAAAGTTTGTCACACTCCACATTCCCAGTACACACTTACAGAGAACAGAGTCCAAGCCATCCATCCATCCATTCATGCAATATGTTAGATACTGTTCTACGCACCTGAGATGTAATTGTGAACAAAAGAGATCAGCTTACCTTCTTTAAATATGTCCCACATGTAAAAGAATGCAGGCCCGAAATCACAGTCCCATGCACTGAAGGTGGCAAAGTAACTATGATTATACCTAACCAACTTTCTACTTTTACAAGAGGCAAAAGTTAGAACAAAAAGGTACTTTATAAGTTAGGGTTCAATCAGAGAAGCAAAACCACTATTAGTAGGAGAATGGACAGATGCCCAAACAGATAGCTAGAGAGAACGATAACAAAGCAATTGTGGGGCCTGGCTTAGCAAGTCTGAAGTCCATAGGGCAGGCAGTCCGGGGAAATCAGAGGGGAATTCTTCAGGCAGGAGCTCTGTGGAGTTTCTGACCTCAAGGAAGGCATAAACCCTCTTTTAAAGAGCTCACTTCCGATTAACTTAAAGTCTACTGATTAGAGACTTTAATTTCCTCTGCCAAATCCCTTTATGGCAACACCTAGATTATTGTGTGATTGAATGACTAGGGTTTGTGGTTCAGCCTCCTGAGGCTGACACATTAAAAAGCCATCGAAGGCACATTCATTTCCCCAACGTCACACAGCTGTCAAGTGGTTGGGCAAAATTAGAATTAGCCCCTCTCCTCTGCAGTTCATTCTGTAATGGGGAGACCTGGCAGAAACTCACACACTTCTCTGTCCTGTTAATGAAGACATCTCCATTCAACAGCAAAATTCTACTTTCCTCTGTACGTCTCACCCTTTTTCCAAAAAACTTCTAATTCTTGGAATGCCTATAAATTTAATTATATTTTAATCAAAACCACTTATTTAGCTTTGATTGGGTGAGATTGATGACAGTCAAGGCCAGACGAGCTGGGACTTCTAGATCTTGGAAATAAAGGCTATTTTCCTAGAAGACTAAGTTAAATGACCTCTTCCGATTTATTACATTGAGGTTAGGAGAAACAAGGCCAGTGATAACTTCTTTAATCATATTTTTTTAGTGGTGACCTACTAAGTTAGGTATATATTTGATAGAAATAAAGAATAAGCTGAAATTGGGGTGCCTGGGTGGCTCAGTAGGTTAAGCCTTCAGCTCAGGTCATGATCTCAGGGTCCTGGGCTTTGGAGTCAGGATCCCTACTCAGCAGGGAGCCTGCTTCCCCCTCTCCCTCCACAGCCCCTGTTGCTTGTGCATGTGCTCTCTCTCTCAACAATAAATAAAATCTTTAAAAAAAAAAGAAGCTGAAATTATAATAATTTTATAGAAAATGGAGTTCTAAATTTGAGTAAACAGTAGAAATTGCATTAGTGATTGAGGACATACACTACTAGCATAACCTAAAATGAATTTTTATTAAATTAGCAAACATTATGGCAAACATAAAAAACAAAAATAAATAGCTACCTTAATAATTCTCTGTATATTCATGTAAGTTTAGAAAGCTATGCTTGGTCTTGCCAGACAAGTTATTTATGTTTCTAAATGTAAATAACAAATTTCTAGGACAATTTCTCAGCAAGACAAGTTCTGTTACAGTGGAAATGAAATAATCAAGGCTAGTATTGCTTCTTGTTAATTGTCAAAACATCTCAAGAATTTTGTTTTGGAGAACTATGGCATTGCTTCTATTTCTATTCTAGGCTGCACCGTCATAATGTGTCTTAGTTTCTAATTTTTTCCCTTTACCATAGGTACTCGTAATGTCAAAATCCCGTTGATTAGATTTCCACATCAACTTCAAATCTTTTATTGGATAGTTTTCCTTTACCTTGTAAGAAAATCCTTTTCACCCTCCTAAAGCAGTGATATCCTTTCCACAATCAAGTATTTATTATAACAAATTTTATTTTTTTTAAACTTTCTAAAAACCTTTCTTTTAAATAGTTCCTTAGGTTAATAGACATGTTTTACCTTCAAAATTTTGAGATGGACAGCTTTTCTCCCATTGTTCCCTCAAAATGGTTCTACTGACCCCCTCTTTAACACAGTGCTATAATTTTTCTCTCTTCCCTATTTCTTTCCTCCTTATGCTCTTCCTATTTTCCTTCTTCTGTGGCTTTCCATAAAAATTTTTAAATACATTTTAAAAAGCATTAGCCAGGGGCACCTGAGTGGCTCAGTGGGTTAAAGCCTCTGCCTTCAGCTCAGGTCATGATCCCACGGTCCTGGGATCGAGCCCCGCATCGGTCTCTCTGCTCAGCGGGGAGCCTGCTTCCTTCCTATCTCTTTGCCTGCCTCTCTGCCTACTTGTGATCTCTGTCTGTCAAATAAAAAAAAAAAAAAAACTTAAAAAGCACTAGCCAAAAGATCCAAGATGAGCAAAGGCAGGGTCAAGGAAACAAGAGAGGGGGAAGAGGGAGGAAGGGAGGAATAGTGGGTGCTAAGGTCAGTCTTAAACTAGTTTCTGCAGCTGACTCTCATTTTCAGGACTGGGCCCAAATCCCACATTATTTATACTAAGGTGACCAGCTCAGAGAAAAGCAAGTGTCTTGGGAATAAGAAGTCTATAGTCCTAGAATCATAGATAATTGCTATAATCTTTACTCTCAGATCTGATGAATATGGGCTATTAAGTGTATAGGAAATCTAGTCACCGAGTCCATCCTCATTGTCTGTACTTTTAGGGTGTGACTGACACAGTATTTTAAAATCCTCATTTATACTCTTTTTTAGCAGAAAGCTATGCTGATATGCTACATATAATAAAAGCATAAAATGTTTGAAAATATAACTACCTTTATAATTGCTCACTCACTAAGCAAGTGAGAGAAAGTAAAAATATGTTTTTCTTTTCATCACTACTTTTGACATCTCAGCACATAAAAATTAACTAAGGGCCACCTTTGGTTGTATTAGCAACAGTGACATTTTCAATTAGCTTCACTATCTCCATTTGTGGTTAGGTGTGACACTTTTCAGAAGCCCAAACTCACATATACTCTTTAGTTCCTTCCACAAAAGAAGACAGAAAAGCCTTTGCGTGCCTTGGATGCCTCGTGTCTCTCTCGAGGACGCTATTTAACAGCCAGCCATGTTTGTCGGTCAACAAACCAGATTCTCCAACAGCGGTGACAGCATAGAAACTGAATTTTTTCTTTATTTCTCTTCATTCCAAAAATGGTTTCTGTTGTGTCACTGTCTCTGTGGTTTGCATCCGTCACACTGACTGGGGCAGGGCAGGTGGGGGGGGGTTTGGGGTCCTAGCAAATATCCCCAGGATGATAAAGTGACTTCAGAGAAGAACTTTTATTTTGATTGGCTATTGTGTTTTTCAGTCTGTCATGGTGCCCTACTTCCATATAGGAGGACAAATGATTTAGGCCAAACAATGCAGTGCAGTTTGGAAACAATTGGCTTTTATGGGCACAATCTAAGTCTTTACATATCCATTTTTTTTAAATTGTGAAAATTGAGCCAATTTTTTTTTCAAAACAATGCAGTTTCTCAAGACTCATGGAAAAGACAGCTTGAATTGAATATTTTTTTTCAATTTCAGCTTATGAGGGAAAAGAATTGGTTGTATAAATCCAGCATATATATTTGTCCAAGCGTTCATGCATTGTGTTTTGAGTCTTAGTGGAAAGGAGTATTTTAAGTGATGGGTTTTGTCTTCTGGTTTCCTTCTTCAAGTTCCTGACTCCTAGTCCTATCCTCATAAATCAAGCATATTCAGGCACAAAGCAGGTAATTGAGGGGAGCCATTTGCTCGGTAATTCCATCCTCTCTTTTGTGCACACATTTGCAAATGTAAGTGATTTGCATCTGTGCAGACACCCCTGAGGGGCTTGTCTATCCTCAAGTTGTTTTTAGACATCCAAGAAGTTTCTTTGTAAAACTCTCATTCTGTGATGCCAGATGGTTGATGCCACCCCACAACACCATATTTTGAGCAAGGAGGACCAGTTTAGCAGGTAGATGAAACAATACCCGTTACAATTATTGTCACATCTCGCCATTCGGTAACGGCAAAACTACTTCTCATCACATGTTCATTCCAAACGCAAAAATGAGTAAAATTGATATGGTTTTCCTTTTACACTAAGAATTGGGCACAGCTGCTCCCTTACAAACGTTAAAAGAAGCAAATACAAGATAATAACATCTTTAATTTCTCATGTTTCTCAGCATCTCTTAGAAAAATAGCTTCGTGATACATGTCTCCGTGGCCTGAAAACACCTACATTTGCTACACTTTTAAGCACCGCTTTCCTTTGTATTATAATACGAGAGAGGAGAGATTTCTAGCAAACATAAAGACTTGGGGATCCAAGGAAATGGATCTGAAACCTTGAAATAATGCCTCATCATAGTGTTCAATTCCATGATTTATTCTGCGGTCTTTTGTTGGATAGCTCTTCTGTACCATTCATTTGCCTTGTCTGGCAAAAAGGTTAAACTAATAGCTATGTGCATGGCAAATATTCCGTAAAGATGAACATTTTAAATATGTAAAATAGATTTTCAGTTATTTGTTCTTTCCCATGAAATTAAAATGCATTGATCACATAGGTAGCAGTAGTTAGCTTTAGACTATACAATCTTCAAGGATTTATATACAACATAAATTAATGTATAAATACAACGAAATGGGCATTTCTTACTTGACTGTAAAGCCTTATAATAAATCCAAATGCCCAAAATTGTTGCTTCCCTCCATCCAAAAGATTGGTTAGAAACTTGGTGAGAACACCTTTAGATCACATCATAGACATAATACACAATTCAACTTTTTATTAACTTTTTAACTTATTAACTTTTTCCATTTAGGTTTACAGATCTTATAGATGCAACTCTTTTAAAAGAAGAACAAGATTTTCATGGAAAATTATGAATTATCCAGTAGTTATATTGAGTCTTTATTGCTAATGCACAAGGGGTTCAGAACCATAATGACGATATTGGGCACTTAAGTCATTAGGCTGTCATATTACAGCAAAATTATTTGTAGTATATAATCAGTTTCCTTTTTTATATTACACAGATCTAAGCTTAGTTCATCTATCTTTGCCATTACAGTACTACTTTGTTGTTGTAAATACCTATTTTTTAAGGATGATTTGAGTATGGTCATTGCAGTTCAAGTTCATGTTTATTAGACCTTTGCTTTCTTAAAGCTAGGAAAGATGATCGAGAGAAGTTTGCAATGTGCCTCACAGTGTCTTGTTTGATTATGTATTGCTTCACAGTGTCAATTGCTATATAGTTTATATTTTAAGTACTTATATGCACACTAAAAATTTCAAGGGGGATGGGAGCCACTTTTCTTTTTTCTTTTTTTTTCCTAGCAACATTTTCATCCTACTTATCATATTTAAGACATGATCTTGCTCTTGAAATTAAAGCAGAATTCTGCTGATATTCAACTTCTCTTTAGGGACTTTTAAAGATGAACATTTTAAAATGATATCTGATGACTATTCCCAATAAGAACAAAATCATTTGGAGGAAAAATAAAGTTGGTCCTGAAAGCTTCAGCTGAAAATCAAGGTGAATATGGCTTTAGTTTTGTTAACTGGTTCTGGAGTTTCATAAACCTATTAGAGATAGATACTATTATTACTCAACTAGTCAATCTGCTATCTCAGAATTCCCTTTGCTTGTATTCAGTTATTCAATGTCCTGATGGATTGGTTGTT
>ML102624.1:21700-34799 GCA_003697995.1 Taxidea taxus jeffersonii
GTGTGTGTGTGTGTGTGTGTGTGTGTGTGTGTGTGTGTTTGATGTAAAAGTGTGTGTGTTTGATGTAAAAGTATACACTTCTGAGTTTGAATAATTTTTGGCTGAGACTATGTGAATTGATTCCCATACTGGGAAATGGCATACAAGTAAAATCAGTGGTCTATTCAAATCATTGTACAGTCAAGTCAGCTAAATATATGGCAATTAAGAGCAAAACCAAACTTCAGATTGAACAAAACCAATTTATTCTGTAGTCAAGTATATAATGTCTGAATGTGTGTGTCTCTAACTTTTTTCCCCAGACCAAAACCATGGTTTGAGGAATACACTGTCAACCAGACAGTGCCTACCCAGTCTTTCCTATATTAAAATACATCATCTGAAACTGACCCTTTGTGAGAATTTAAAATTTGTACCTTGTCATGAGTTTTCAAAAATATACTTCTGCTACTTCTGCTTAATAAGAAGGTCAATAAGCATTGCCAGTTTGAAATTATTATAACTGTCCTGATCACAGGAAGCACAGGTTGTAAACTCAAAACACCTAGCCCCTGAAAACCTATAGTTAAACCATTCATTCCTTTCAGATGTATTTTAGGGTTTGGGTATAAAACCAGTTGGGGAAATGACCAGCATGTTTCATAGAGGGCACACTATAAGAGAGCAGCACTTGACAATAGGCATACTAAAATTCAGAAGTCTAATTATTGCAGAAGAAAGAATACAGTGTAACTCATTTGACCCATTCTAGCAACTTGAGATACAGTGACAGTCATTTTGCTTTCTTCCAAATTGTTACTGTCATGAATCACTCTGGATCCCCATACAAACAGTCCTACTGAGATGCTAACATAGAGTCAGGTGGAGAAAGAATTGGAAATACAACTCACATCAGGAAAAAGTCTCTGGTTTTGGTCTCTGATATCTGATATCTCACATGGCTTTGCAACTGAAAGCTTTCTCTTATGACACATCCCTAGGGGCCCACTGTTGAGATAAGGCTCTCTCTGAGTCAGGTCACCAGACCAAGGACAGCATGCCCTACCCATGAGCTCCAGGAAGTCATCGCTACAGGGACACAAGCCCGTGCTCAGATATGACACCCAGAGGCTTCCTCTAGAACTGCACTGCCCAATGTGCTTGTACCTAGCCACCTGGGGTGATTGAGCATTCTAAGTATGGTAGTCGGAATTGAGATGCGCTGGCTATAGGTGTGACATATACACCAGAGTTCAAAGACTTAGCACAAGAAAAATAATTTAAAATATCTCATTAATAATTTTTATAGCGATTGCATGGAGAAATGATAATACTTTGGATAGACTGGATTAAATAAAATATATTATTAAAATTAATGCCTGCTGGTTCTTTTTTGATATGGTTATAGAATATTTATAATTACATATGTGGTTGGTACTGGTTTAGGGGGTCTGCGATCTCAGCCCCATGCTAGGCTAGAATCAGCCTCCCCAAGAACCTCAGCACCTGCTCCTCAATCAATTTCTCTTTCTCTCTCTCTTAAATTGATACTGAGAGTTGAGTTCATCACCCTCATCACCCTCATCATCCTTACTATTTTTCACCAGGCAAGTTTTCCACCTTTACAATTTTTTTTCTTCATCTCTCATTTACCTTCCTCTTAATAAATACCTTCTAGAATAATTTTAGTATATCCTTGGATTTATAAATATTCTTAAAAAATACTTAAGGGGATTTATATATTAGTTCTCTTTTTCTTATTTAAATAAGATAGGAAGGATATGAGTGATTTCTTTTTTTTTAATTAAAGATTTTTATTTATTTATTTGACAGACAGAGATCACAAGTAGGCAGAGAGGCAGGCAGAGAGAGAGAGGAGGAAGCAGGCTCCCTGCTGAGCAGAGAGCCCGACGCGGGGCTCGATCCCAGGACCCTGGGATCATGACCCGAGCCGAAGGCAGAGGCTTTAACCCACTGAGCCACCCAGGCGCCCCGGA
Source organism: Taxidea taxus jeffersonii (assembly GCA_003697995.1). Lineage (NCBI taxonomy): Eukaryota > Metazoa > Chordata > Mammalia > Carnivora > Mustelidae > Taxidea > Taxidea taxus. The sequence goes on from ML102624.1 coordinate 23,677, forward strand.
TATGAGTGATTTCATACTCATGTCTGTAGATAGGTAAATAAGGAAAGAATACCACAACTTTTTCTAGATGTTCGTGGTTTAAAGAAAAGGACCTGGAGCCAGGGTCTGTTTCTCTTCTCAGATCTGTTGTGGATGTAGATTCAGGTAGTCTTACAATGATAATAACAATTATAATTTTCCTTCTTTATAAAATATTAGGTGAAAATTTACTTTCCTGGGAACATAGGTTTTATCTACACATTAAAAATGTTTTAAGAAAGGAATTAGAGATTTTATTTTTCTAAAAAAGGACTTAAGAGTATTCTTAAATTCATTCAATAAATGTATGCTGAACACTTTTCATTTACCCAGCACTGTTCCAGATACTGGGATTAGAATCTCTGAAAAGTAAATACAATACAGGCAAAAATCCTGTTCTTATGGTACTAACATTCTAGTGGGGGAAAAGAGAGATGTCAAAAAGGAAGTAAAAGATGTATTGGTGAGATGGTGATACTTTAAAAAAAGAGAGAGAGAGAGAGATAGGAAACACCTAAGTGGGGAAGGCTTGTGATTTTGCATAGAGAGGGAGAAGCTGTGACATTTGGGAGAAGACCTAAGGAAGGGAGGAAATTAGATATCTAAAGAATGCACACATCAGCATATGCAAAGGCCCTGAGTGAGGATGTGCTCAAGAAGAAGTGAGGCCAATGTATCTGCAGTACAACTTTTAGCAACAATAAATATAATCGATCATCTCCATCTTGTGGTATGGTATGGACGCTTACCAAGAAGACACTCTCCTGAGTTTTCTTTTGCTCTACCAGTCAGAGCTAATCTTGCTTGAAGGTAGTAGATATGGCCCTATGAACTGCAGCTGCAAAGCAAAGGGTCTTCTACCTACTAACCTATTCCGTCACCCTTGACCCATTCCCGTACTCATAATTCAGCTCTTCAGGTCTTCAGATTTTTCTCCAGAACTGACATTCCATCTGCAATTAATTGAGTGTTAAGGGTTTTTAATTTTTTTTAATATAGAAAATTGTTTTAGCTGTGATTATTAAAGGACACATTTGTATGCCCTGAGGCTGCCCGGCATGGGATGTACTTCTGACACGATTCTGATCACAATTATCATGATATAAGGTAATGCTGTTGCCATATTTATCAAAGCAGACCTCCTGCCATTTCTCTTTGGTTAGACACAAGATTTCAATCCTTTTTTTTAAAGATTTTATTTGTTTATTTGACAGACAGAGATCATAAGCAGGCAGGGAGGCAGATAGAGAGAGAGGAGAAGCAGGCTCCCTGCTGAGCAGAGAGCCCTGATGCCGATGCTGGGCTTAATCCCAGGACCTTGGGATCATGACCCAAGCCGAAGGCAGAGGCTTTAACCCACTGAGCCACCCAGGTGCCCCCAAGATTTCAATCTTAAAGTAATGCACAAAATAAGAGACTTTTATTACCTTTTTAAAAAGTTATTATTATTAGCAAAAGTGGTAGTAGTAACCCACACCATGCATTACCTGCAAGGATTTATATTGGTGGCACATTTATTTCCAACAAAATTGCAATTAATAAATACTTATGCAGTTAGAGAATTTGGTATATAATGTGCAAATGTGTAAGAAAAAGTGAAAAGTGTCTCAACAATTTCTAGGGCTCTTCCTATGTCATATGGACATAGCTCTTTATTGATAGCTAATGTTAATATAAGCTTAACATAACTTTTATATACATACTCCAAATTTCTTCAGGTTTCCATATCTTCTTTCTGTTTAGACAGACAGGCATTGTGATTTTTTATTGTTAGCTCCCAAAGCCCATTTAACTCAGCTTAATGGAGTCCAGTGCAACCCGTAACTTCCATTAATGATGTTAAGGATGATGAAGATGAGGAAGAAAGGGAGAAAAAGGACAAAGATGACAACCTACCTGTATGCATACAATTATCTTGGTCTTTTTCATCATAATGTTTAATCCTTACAGCACTGCAATTGAAATATTTATATCCCTGTCATACAGATGAAAAAATTGGAATTCAGGGCCACGAAGTCACACTTTCTTAGTGGTGGGTCTGTGAACTCAAGATCAGATCTCACACAAAAGCTTGTATGCTTTCTACCATGCGTTTCGCTCAGACACCATGCAATTATTAAACTTTTTTGTTTTTGTTTTTTAACTGACTGCTGACTATGTGTCAGGCTCGATGAGAGTATAGGGAGCACCACTAAATTCCAAACTGTACCATGGAGATCTGCCTCACCCCACCCTCATCCTTGACTTCAGTGTGTATCCCAATGGCAGTTTATTTCATGTGGCCACATATTGGCAAAATAAATATTTTGCCAAAACGCTTTGTGACCCAGAGCACATAATTCTCTGTTGGCCATTCCCTCACAATGGGGCAATTAAGTTCAGTTTTCCTTAGCAAGGGCTCTGTTCCAATCCCCCCTTTCCCCCCCTCCCCTGGCTTTCTTAGCCATTACATAAGCCAGCACCTGTTTGTGTTGTCGGGAATGTTTTCAGACTAAAGTCCACAGGTGTTTTTTTCATTTTTTTTCACTTGTGCTATCGAATGAAAATAGCTACACTTGCTTTCTGATGACTAATTCAAGGGAATATTTCCTGGTGGAAATTTCCTAATTGAACTGCTTGACAAGACAGGGAGGGAGTCGGATCCTGCTAGAATATTTCTCCTTTACTTTTGGTTCTGCTTCGACAGTTTGAAGGATTAAGGGATAACAATGACAGTAGTTCTTATTATTACTCAAGTCTTACCGTGCCTTTCACACCATCCACAGTGTCCCTGTTGCAATAGATGCTGATGACTACATCTGTTGTGTTATTTAAAGTAGATCTTTAAGTCAAAATGAGGATGTGTGTGCGTCGCCTCATTTTGAGTTTGCTTAATGTTTCCAACCAGATTTTAGAAATAAATCCCAAATGCTTTTTTGCTAAGTGCATTTTCCTTTCAGTTTTAAACCTATGTGTATTTTAAAGGTCATTTAATCCGCTCATTTCCAGTTCCTCTGGTCTTAAATCATCACTGTGTTATTTTATGTAAGAGGTACTTAGTGTCTCAAGAAGCTTTCGGAGACTTTAAAAACCCAAAGACATTTTTTTTCCAAGACCAGAAGTTCTACTTTGTCAAGAGTTTACATGCTTGAAGAAAACCAAGATCTGAGCCTATTCAATAGTCCAAAAGTTCGAATTTCAGAGGAGTTGGAACTGTGTGAAATGCATTTTGCCATCCATAGTTCAATCCTCTCTATCTCCTCCTAATTTAGGCCATAACACTTTGCTGGATATCCAGCAAAGTACTCTCCTCAGTGACATCTGTGTCAGGAGGAGTCTCCTGGCAACTGGCAACAAGATCCTCTCCCCTCAGGGAAAGGGAAGGCTTAAAACCCCAAATAATAATAATCTATTACAGATTTCAGGTTACCAAAAGTTAAAGAAAAGGATAATAGCAAAACACTTAGCATTGCTACGTGTCAAAAGAAAGCCTATTGTAAATTCTCCTTTGGGGCATGTATTTTTCCTATTATTAAGCATAATTATGCATATACATGTAAATATATTTCCATATTTTCTTCAAAACTCTCTAATTCTAAATATGTAGAATAAAACAATTACATGATTTCACTTAGATTCAGAGAGAAAATTCCTGGTCACTGGAAGAACGGGGCCAGTAGTGGGCGCCTACAGCAACAATATTGGCTCCTTGGGAGCAGTCTTCTGGATTTAGGGACAGTGTTTCTTGTCAAATTAAATGTGGGATTAGAGAAACATAAGGATATGCTGACAAAAACCCAGAAATGGTGGTTGAGAAACTTGAATCTAATCTTTATCTTTCTGCTCCTTACTACGTGGCCTTAGGCAAGTGGCTTAAACAAGTTGGGTGTCTTTTTCCTCATCGCAGAAGTCAGGAGCATCGACTCTGTGTTCTCTCTAGCTCACTCCGGAGTTAATATTTCATGTTTCTGGAACTCCAACACGAACTGTGCCCAAGAATGGGGTTATCTGATGGTCAAAAAGCAAGAAAAAGCTTGGCAATTTTATTACAGCGGACTCATTTAGAAAAATAAAGATTTGAGATAATAACTGGTTCTTGACAGAAAGTAAATCTCCCATCACTATTTTTTAACGGAAAGATGAGTTCATCTGAAGCTGTGTCTGGAAAGCAGAAAGCAGTGTCATTTGACACACATACAGTGACCACTGTCTCAACACAGGACCCAGCTAGATTCAAAATGGGCAACAAATAACGCCACCTGAATCCTGACTACATCAAGTGTCACGATGATATGCGCCTTTATGGGTCTTTTCCTATTTTTTCCCCTTCTTTAGAAATGTATGTTATGAATTATGATTATTGCAGTGGAGCCAAGTATTCACCGGGCTCCAGCTAGATCTTTGTTTAGCGAGCATAAGCTCACTGCCAGCTGCAAACTGCAGCTGTCTGTCAGCATTTGTGAGGACAAACTGCTCCACTATCCCCGAGCACTTAGCCACAGACTACATACTGTGTCCTCAGATCTGCCCAACATACTGCGTGCATTTCCAGTGCACTTCTCGTGGGGGAGGGTCTCAGCGGTTCGCACGCACATTGGCTCAAATACCTAGAAGCTGATGTCAAAATGATTCCCCTAATAGAAGGTTCTGTCCCACTAAAGCTATTTTGTGAGGGACTCACTGACTGGCCTGACATTTCCTGATCTTTCGCTGACAAAAAGCATGGGAGGCTGCCACTCTAACAACTAACTGTTCTTCAGGACATTGTGACCCCTGCAAAGAATGCCAAGAGAGTGGACCCAAGGCCAGGAGCCTGTCTCAGAGCGAGGGAATGTGGGAGTGAGAAGGCCACGGGCAAGGGGCAAAGCCAGAGGAAGGGCATGGCCCAGGGTGCTGAGTGCAGCCATTCTCCTGGGCCATAGCGTGGGGCAGGAAGCAGGACTCAAAGGGATCCTTATCTTGGGAAAACCCTAATCTAGAATTTTCAAGTAAATTTGGAACTCTGTTGCTTAATAAGGGGCTTTGAGGAATGACATGTTTTACTCATGTAGCATTTACCACCCTTCTAGGCAAAAAATAATAATAATAATAATAATTCCCAGCCACACTTAGGAAAAACTGAAAAACTGGCAGCACCATCCACGCTGAATTCAGCATTTGTAGGGTTAACCCAAATCTCCCCCACTTTATCATCAGAGTGACTCATGTGAGCTGGAAGGATCATTTTTTAGAGGGGTGGCAATTTTAGGAATACCCTGAGAATTATGCTAAGAATTTAGGATTACCCTGCTTTCCCCAGGCATTTATATACAGTAAACTGTGAGCTTCTTAAGGAGTAAAAACTAGGACTGAAGTTTCTTTGGGCCCAGGAATGCTATTAGGACACTGCAGAAAGCACGAGATATGATCAGTCAGTACTTGTGGAAGGTATGTCATTTAGGTTTTGTTTAATAATAATATTTTCAAATAAAAAAATAAATCTGGAATTCTTCCCACTCATGGGGTATTATGAGAACTGCTCTTTGTTATGTAAAAACATAATTTCAGTAAGAAATGTGCCCTCTTGGGAAGAAAGGAACAATGCAAATTCAAATTAATAATAAAACTGTACAATACATAGCATATGGCCAAAGTTAGCCTGAATCTCTCACTGGAGAAAACATTCTAAGGTTTGGGAAAAGTCACATCCCTGGGGTGGTGTGTGTGTGTGTGTGTGTACTGTTGTGTGTGTTTGTGGGCAGGGCAGCAGTGACCCAACATAAACACTTTCTTTCCCACAACTTAAACATATGCACAATACTTAAAATAGTTTCATTCAGGGGTAGAAACCATGAAAGTCACAGGATCTTTAAACAACAGCAAAGCTCTGTTAGTCCATGATCTTTCCATATTCAAGAAGATTGTAAAATAAAAACAAGACTCTGCAAGGGATCGATATTTTCCAAAGGAATAGCATCTTACAGTACAAGACTATTTGGCTTGCTAAGTGCCTTCACTTCTCTCTGTGTTATAGTTTGCTGCTTCCTTCATTGAGAAACCTTTTTGCTGGATGTGTTACATACGATGAGCTGGGGTGTTATAATAAACAGAGAGGAAGGCTCAATAATGTATTTCAGTTAGGAAGAAGCACTTGAAAGAAATTGGTTTTGCTATACACATGATGTGAACCAATCAATAGTGGTTTAGTCTGACAAGCACTGTCAATATCCATTGTCACAGTTCAGAAAGTCTTTAATGGATAGTTCCTCAAAACCCAATGATTTCAACAGATGTTCAAAGTCTTGAAATATACTCTACCTGGCAGAAATTAATCACAGATAAACTCTTGGGGTTGAATACACGTACTTTTTTTTTAAACCAAGAGTCAGATAGCAGTGAAAATTGTATCTATATTAATATATATTTAATGTTATGTAAATTAATATATATTTAATTTATGCAACAGCTAAGGTTATAGTCTAATAATACCAGATACATAGTAAATACCCAGTACATGTTGAAAAAATAAGAGACACTGGGATGGAGGATAAGGAGGGTATTTTTCATACCACCTCTTCTGTCCACTTATTGATTATTACAGTCATGACTATAGTAGAAAACATCTCTCATAACCTCATTATTCATAATTGTTAGTGTTATTGAATGTTTATTATACACTAGATATTGTGCTGGGTATTTTGCAAATAATAGGGACATTTAATTTGCACAAGGTATAGATGTTACCAGCCCCATTTACCAGATGAGAAAATAGAGATACAAAGAACTTACATTGCTTGAATAAGATTTGACCTCTGTTAGGAGACAGAGTTGAGATTCAGATTCAAAATAAAAAACCTATAGTATTCAAAAGAGAGAGAAGAAATGAATGAGAGAGAAAGGAATATATGGTTTTTTGTTACTTTTTGTTTGCTTTTTTGTTTGTTTTTGGAAGAAGAAACATTAGCTGTTGGAAGGAGGTCATAGATTAGTGACTCTTATCGGCTTTCTCCCTAAATACTGATCCTGAAGCTTTACTCCTATGAAGCAACCAGGAATAAAACAAGCGGACTTTGTGGTTGGGCAGAGAGAAAAATGAAATTTTCTGACTTGGCTGAGAGACGTGCTAAGGAGTTTATAGATGAGAATGCATGTGCTCATACTACTGTGGGCTAGGTATAGGTCTGTCTATCTTTGAAAACGATTATGAGATGACAGGAGTCAAGGACTGAAAAATTAAGAGATCTGGCTAGGTCGCTAGCCCATTTGCTTTAAAGGGAGTCCCAATCCCCACCCTGCATCTCTACTTCTCTATTTATTCTTGTCTTGCTACACGTAGCCACCTGGAGCATGGAAAGTGATTCTCATATTTTCCTACAGCCCAATAGCAGAAGAGCTCAATTTCTGTTCACGGTGGTTACGGCTCTGAGCAACCCAGATGCCATCTTCAGCTGCTCTGACTGGCAATCCACAGAGTATCCAGCCATCAACTCTGTTGCTGTCCTGTGATTCACTAATCTCACCGAAGGCAACTTATTTTCTCTTTTAGGTCTATAGTGAGGCACACCACCTAGAATCATTTCAGCCAGCAGTTTAAGTACAGCAGCTAATTTAAGACCTTCGGCTGGAAGTATTGAAAGTGCTTGAGTATAGTGGGAGGCTATTGCCATCTTTCTACATCCGTAGGACTTTGACAGCTTTGCCAAACAGATGGAGAGGCAGGCAATGGGGCAGGTTAGGAGCTCCCATGGGCTCGAACTCAGGCAACGCTGCATTTGATTTTGACTTTGACACTTATTTGCTACATGACTCAACCTCTCTGAACCTCAGATGCCTCATCTGTAGAATGGACAACAATAAGAGAACCCATGACGCTGAATGGTTATGAGGAGTAAATGAGATTTAACATACTTGGTACCATTTTTTTTTGTCGCATTGCCAGTAGTCTAAGAACATCAGCCATTATTAATAACACTTGATATTAGGATGATCAGATTGGCTATTTAAATTGGAAATTGAGTCTGCTTTGAAAGGAGTAATACTATCCATATTACAACATTTAGATTTAAGAAATGGTAAATATATAATTATTTATATGTCATATATAAAAGGTATATATTATATATGTCTTATAAATATACAAATTTAACTTTTCCTACAATCTACATAAATACCACCACTTCCTCTCAAATATTAATGATTTAGCTTAAGATTTCTCTCAAATTACCTATGCCTGAAATATATATTTTTATGTCCTAGTTCAAATGTTTGTGTTTGAAAAATTCAGGATAGATTGTTACATATTCTTGATCACACATAGGGCCAGGAGTTTAGAGATTAGAGAGAAAGCTTTAAAGTTGTCATATATTACTCTCCTCTATACCCTCTGAGAATACATTTTCACAAAGGTACAAATACACACGCACAATATGTAGTGGTAGCTCTCTCTATTTCTGTCTATCTGGAAGGAAGATTTAAATACCACCCACCCAATTCAAATACTGCTAAGTGTGGTCTATCTGAGTCAGTATATAAAATCAGCATTGAAATTGCCCAATACTCTTAAATATGAATATCATTTCGCTCTCCAACTTGGCTTTTTTTCCCCACAGAATTCTAAGTGTTCATTTCCTAGAATCTTGCCATGCTGTTACCTCTAGGATGGAAATTGTCATGCTTACAAACTCCACTGTTTTTGTTTTTGCTTTGTTGTTGTTGTTTTTTGTTTGTTTGTTTGTTTTGTCTCTGATGTTTGCATTCATCTATAGGGCTCTTCTCATTTGATTTGGCTGTGGCCTGTTTTCTGTCACCAGGAAAGAACCCGTTCCTGTATTTAATATACGATCTTTTCTCATGGAAAACATATTTCTACTTCATGGTGCCCTTTGTCTGGATTAATGCCCTATGTCATTGTTTTTCCTTTTTTTAGTCATTTCACTTTCAAAATCAGCTACTGCCTGAGCTCAGTAACCACTTACTTTACAAATTTATCAAAGTTTTGAACAAGTGAGAAAGTTTTACTGACACTGTATCGACTCATAAGAAAACAAGAGAAAATATCCAGTCAATAGAAGATATCTTGATGATCTTAATCTTTACATCTTATACTGCATCTGATTCAATTTCAGGAAAAAAATTGTGTCTTTACATACACTATAAAAATTGTGTCTTTACATACACTATAGGTTTTTGCTATTTAGGTCTATTTTCTCTTTCTTCTTTGCTTTTTTCCTGAACTATGTAGTATTTTCATAACGTTTAAAGCAAATATCTTTTTCAACTCTTGTTCACAAAAAGAAACCAGATAGACTTAAAACTGAAGGCAAATTACATCTGTGGTAATATTACTCAATATTTGCACTACAGAGTTGAAGTTAGCATCATTGTCATAATCATGAAAGTTATGTAATTCAAAGTTATACTAAATGCTATAAAGAGTTTAAACAAAATGCCCTGACTCACACTATAGGAAAACATTATCAACCTAGACACACTGCAAATATGTTATCAGCAAAATAAAAATATTAGGCCTATACATGAAAGACAATGAAGATTTATATTATATGTAGATGAATGCCTTAAAAGCAGAACACACGGATACATTTATTACTGAGAAAAACAGTCATGGAATTTCCATATGGCTGAATGACAGGGACATGACAATAAACTGTCAGCTCTTTATTGACACTGAAAATGGAAAAATAGAGTTATATTTGACCACTTTTCAACTAGATCATTTAGTCTAAAAGTCAACGTTTTTCTTTTCTTTTTTTTTTTAAGATTTTTTATTTAATTATTTGACAGAGATCACAAGTAGGCAGAGAGGCAGGCAGAGAGAGAGAGAAGAGGAAGTAGGCTCCCCGCTGAGCAGAGAGCCTGATGTGGGGCTCCATCCCAGGACCCTGGGATCATGATCAGAGCCAAAGGCAGAGGCTTTAACCCATTGAGCCACCCAGGCGCCCCTCAACGTTTTTCATCATATGAATTCTCACTTCTCTTTAAATGGGTAGATAACATAAATAAGAATCCTTGGGTAGATAGCATCCACCTACCCTTCTGTTTCGAACTGATCATTTATTTTGTATTCCTACAATATCTACGTGGGAATTAAGTAGTTAAAACAAAGCGCTGCTGTTAAAATGCTCTGCATTCCCTCTTCCAATTATTTCCAGATTTAATCGTGATTTGTGTTTCACGTAAGTCACTTAAAGTTTCAATAATTTAGTTTTTCAGGCTACAAGTTGGGGGTTGAAATTATGACTTCTATTTACATTGAGCATGCGAAAGAGATATTAAATGACCAACGGTATATTAAGCCCAAACTCACCCTCTCAGCCCACTCTGACACAGGGAGTTATGTGCAAAGTTTTGCAAGCTCCCAACCACATGCTGGAGAGGGCAAAGCAGTATGTATTACAGCCTTCTGGATTAGCACAAGCCTGTGTGCCCTGTAAAGGAATCAGACGAGAGGCTGAAAAGAGATTTTAAAAACTTGATTTCTCTTTTCAATCAGTTTTGGGTAAAGCATTCTTGTTTCTGTAATTTAGAAAGCAGTACAACAAGGGCAATTTCTGGTACAAGAAGGTCATAATTGGAAAATACGAGTGGAGACAATTCAGAACTTTGTTATGTAATCCATGTGATGGTTTGAGAAGTATTTTGGAATCTGTTGGGATTAAGAGCCTGATATAACCTTATTTTGTCATTTCTTTCTTGATCTCCCTCCCTGGACACTTCGGTGTGGTAAGAGGATTGTAACTGCTGCCAGCGTTACCCTGAACATCCTCCTAGACTCGCAGTATCTGGAGCTCTCTGCGGCTAACACAACTCTCTGTCTACACCCAGTGTGGATCCCTACATAAAACCTCACCAAAAAAGTGACAAGTAGCCTCGAGAAGGTTGTTTGTAATAGCATTTCCTTTAGCAACATTTCTGAAACGTTAGCTCTCCAGTATTTCCAAATTAAAAAAAAAAATAATAGTAACAGCATGTAAGTGTAACATGGGAATACCGCGAAAACAGCAGTTTGGCAGGAAAAGGGGATATTTCAAAACAAGGTCCCCAGCAAGAAAAATTCTGGCAGATGCACAATTCTGGATCATATTATCTAAACTGTTGGATTCTGGAAAAATTTGAGGGTTTTCTTTTGT